>VKKT01001427.1:122446-136229 GCA_008038995.1 Haliotis laevigata | reverse complement strand
TTGTTAAGAAAGAGAAGATAAAATTTAGAAAGCATACTTAAGAGATTTTTTCAGTGATTCTGGTATAAATTACGTTGAATTGTCTGTGAATGCATTGGTGAAACACAACTTTCCAAGGGAAACATAGATCAAGGTATACTGAATATGTTTGATTGTACTTTCTTAAGCATTAAATGCTGAAACTTTATTACATAAACAGCATTTTAAGTGTGTGTGAATGTAACACCTGTTCTCCTGTATAACAAATAAAGATTCACTCATTTCCTCTATCATATATGTCCTGTTTCTAGAATTGTACAGTATCGGGATACGTATCATATCGCAATCACTGTATCGTGAATGAAGACACTTTTGAAATCAGTTTACCTTATAACCAGCAACCCCAAAGTTCAGAGCTCAATAACAGCTTAACCAAAACCCGTTTTGATTCAAATGCTCAAATCAGTGGATTGGAGTTACAAAGTGGAACAGAGGCATATGTCAGACCTGTCAATAATAGGTGAGGGTAGCTAAATAACAGTTGGGAAACATACAGAATTACATTGTGTGTCATCAAGTTCACAACCACACAATACACAATACATGGCAAGAAATCAAATTCAAATGTTCCCTTTTATAAAATAGCTTCAAGGGACGAACACAAACAAAGTCAACGTCTGGAAGAACAATAGGTCATTCTATTAGTCACATATTGAAGACATCAATGTTTATTGTATGACGTCACAATGCTTATACCACTGTCGCAATGGTATTAGACCTAGCTTTACCCGTGGAAAACTGGGAGTCATCACACTGTAGGCAGTTTCTATCAATTTATGTCTGAAAATAATAAACAGAATACTAAAGTCGCTTCCGTGAAATACCATCACAATCCTCTCCCTGGTGACACGAATGAAACAGATAGCAGGAAGTAATCAGCAATGTGGTTACATTGAATACATTGTGACGTAATGCAAAAAGTGCACATTATCGTCTGATAAAGTACTGGCGGCGCCTTTGCTATTTCACCGAAGCAGCTTAGAATGTTCATTATTGCTATGCTGGACTGTGCACTAGAACACCTAGAATGACAAATGTATAGAGATGATATACTTACGTCACGAAGTGCTGCCTCTAGTTCGTCCCGGCTGATTGTCGAATCACAGTCAACATTATGACGTTTAAGAACCTGCAATATTGTTGAGGAAGTGGAAACGAAGAATTTCTATCATATTTCATGTGTAATGCTCAGACAAGGGTAAGGACCGACGGTAGAATATCTGGTTGGGCGGACTCGGTTGTTTTATAAAGGACCAGGGGTGGTTGGACGATTTGACTAAGGATACTATTATTCTGTCATATCAAATAGACAGCATACATTTTCTATGAAATAGATTTATATCACAATAACGAAATAGGTCTGTACGGCATGAGTACAGCATGATTTGGTCTGCATAAGCAACCATTTGCCAAAACTACAATTCTTTAAACGTCATCATTCTGTAAAATACGTGACGCTTTAAGCGTGACGTGATCTGCATTTAAATTCATAAATCGTGAGGACTGCGAGGTACCATATAAATATTATCCTGGTTTTAAAGGGAATGAGGTAATTTCCGGACTTGATGCCCGTAGTGTGATGTTTCATTCCTTTGGCTGATTAACTAGCAGATATGATGTAGGTGTCTACACTCGTAGTGGGTTTTCAATGAATATTGTTTTAAAACACCTATAGATCTGCCTAACGCCAGTTTAAACCTGGTCATGGTTTATTTGACTTGGTTGACATTCAGCTTATTGTTGTTTATTTATTTGAGTTCAAAGTGTAGATAATACTATTTGAAACATTGACCAACATCACGAGTCTGACCTGGAGGAAGGCGTCCACAGCCCTGACAACACGCCTGTGCTCCCTGTCCGCTTTCAGCTGCAGCTGCCGCGTCTTCACCTTCTCCCTGAAACATTGACAGTGACTCTTAAAAATATACAACTTATGATCTGTATTGACATTCTTAGTTTCGTTCTGTAAAGGAAGACAATGCCGGACGGACCCACCTGGCCAGTTTAGTGTCCGGGAGATCCTGGAGCTCCACGCCCATCCTCTTCTCCAGCTGGTACCTCAGCACGTCCTCCTCATTGTCAGCATACTGCAACATCAATACACAATCAACACAACAGCCACGTCTTTGATGACTGACCAGTTATTACTCTTCGTGATTTAGTTTTGATAACGGTTAAGGTTCAGGGTTAGGGAACACTTGTACAGAACATTCTTAGCGCTACAATTATTGTAATCCTGAAGATCACAATTTTAGACCTCGGTTACAAACGATTGTAGGCTAAGACCAGTGTAAGCTACAATCGAAACTTACAGTTGGTCCGGACCAATCTTAAATAACTAAGATCGTTGTAGTCTGTGACAAAATGTCTTTTAAATTAGTTTCACACAAGTTTACTCTTACGTGTTTTACACTTCCTCAACATGGGGATTACACCACTTTAACGTCAGAACCATTGTTATCTACGGTAGTGAACCACATAACTATGAAGTGTGAAACGACATACCTTTTCGATAATCAAGAATAGATAATAACGACGTTTTTACAAACTGAAGGTCCTCTAATCTCAGTTTACACGAAACATGGGAGTGGTTTCCATTGACATAATATGCCGCTGTCGTAGAATCTGCCTTGACCAATGTTTCCAGTTTGGTAACATCACAGAGCACCACCTATACTTCTTTGCGACATTCGCTCACTTTTGTCTTGTTTCGGTTTGATTTTGTCTTAATCTATCATTTAAATATATCAATTAGACACAAGTTAGCGTACAAAATCAAGTTTCTTTCTCATTCTTAAATCTTAAGTTGAGTCGGACGAGATAGGAGAGGTTTTAATCAATTTATATGCATTTCAAATATATACAAGCATTCATCAAACAGGGAAATACACATGCTGAGGCATTGGAAATTTGTGTGAAATATCTTATAAACAGCAAAATAATCATTTTAAAACATAAGATCAATAGTGCTAAATAATTAGTACACAGTGAATAAGTATTTAACAACTGCTCTCTCGAGATATCATCATTTATTATTAATATTTCCCTGTCATACATTTTTCACACTCCCGTTGCAATAACACACTTTCATCTGGGATATATTTGCGATTTTAAAAACAAATCCCCTAAACGTATGCGTATTAGACAATGACCCACTGACAACAATTGACGTATCATATATCTACGGGCTATGTTAAAAGGAAATATTCTTTATATTAATGTAATAACGACAGTTTGCATGTATTATGCTGTCTTCACACTAATCGTTTCCTTCAAACATTTGTGGGGTCTTTTTCATAAAATAACTGTGCGGGATGGAGGGTTTGTTTGTTGCTAGATGGGATGGATGGAGGTATGTGTTCTCTGCCGTAATCGGTTCCACAATTGGTTTGTGAAGTATATATGCTATGCGTGCTTGCAGACAAATGTAGGGTCGAGTGTGAGAGACTCGATCGTACCTTCCCCATCGGAGATTCCCGGTTCCGTTTCTCTTCATATCACTAGATACGTTGACGACGCGCGCCCGAGCCCGGAATGAATATAACATAACATATTAATCTTAGGGCACATGCTCTGTTCGTTTTCAGCTGGAGAGTCATGCTCTCCCGGATATATTGATCACAGTAACCCGGATATCCACGCCGTGACTAGTGACCTGGATACCCACACTGTGACCATAGTGACCCGGATATCCATAGAGCGTTTTTAAGGAAAGGTATGTGCTGTGAAAGAAACGAAAACGTTTTTGGTCTAATTAAAGTTTGCCAAAGGAGCCATTTCCAAGGTAAACAATCGTCACAGAGAAACCGTAATACAAGTAAACTTGTCGGCGAACTGCAACGATAACGAGTTAAACCAAATATACATGGAGTCTCCTTGCAGCATCTATCGGGCTGTAAAGCCGGGGCGGACAATCTGAGGGTGAGCACTCCTTAAGTCAAGCCATGTTCATTCGGTTGTCAGGACAACGTGACGTAGGCTGAATATAATTTACAGGTAGCAGTCTGCTGAAGACCGAGGTTAGAGCATCGGTAAAGATGTGCGGTATGTTAATATAGGTTGGGCACCTGTTCCTGCAACTGGGACTGTTTTGGTAACTTTATACTCCGACTTTGTACATACAAAAAACAAGCGAGTAAACATACACACTCTGAGCCTGGTGATATCGGCGCCGGTAAGGTTTCAAAGTCAACTATGAAGTGTCATTTTCTTTTAATTCCTAGAGTGCCTCAAAATATTATTGGTCGTTATAATCATCACCTGAGCTAAGGAAACTTGAATCGTGCTTTACACTAGCTAAGTGAGCATAGTATCAACATAGTAGGAGTTCTCTGCTGTTTAATTTGAGTGAGGTGGAGTCTCTATGCTTGGACTATATATGGATATATGGCCTCTATGCTTGGACTATATATGGCTATATGGCCTCTATTCTTGGACTATATATGGATATATGGCCTCGCTATTCTTGGACTATATATGGATATATGGCCTCTATTCTTGGACTATACATGGATATATGGCCTCTATTCTTGGACTATATATGGATATATGGCCTCTATTCTTGGACTATATACGGATATATGGCCTCTATGCTTGGACTTTATATGGATATATGACCTCTATGCTTGGACTATATATGGATATATGGTCTCTATGCTTGGACTATATATGGATATATGGCCTATATGCTTGGACTATATAAGGATATATGGCCTCTATTCTTGGACTATATATGGATATATGGCCTCTCTATTCTTGGACTATATATGGATATATGGCCTCTATTCTTGGGCTATATATGAATATATGGCCTCTCTATTCTTGGACTATATATGGATAAATGCCTCTATGCTTGGACTATAAAATTATGGATATATGGCCTCTATTCTTGGACTATATATGGACATATGGCCTCTATTCTTGGACTATATATAGATATATGGCCTCTATTCTTGGGTTATATATGGATATATGGCCTCTATGCTTGGACTATATATGGATATATGGTCTCTATTCTTGGGCTATATATGGATATATGGCCTCTATGCTTGGACTATATATGGATATATGGCCTCTCTATTCTTGGACTATATATGGATATATGACCTCTCTATTCTTGGACTATATATGGATATACGGCCTCTCTATTCTTGGACTATATAAGGATATATGGCCTCTATTCTTGGACTATATATGGATAAATGCCTCTATGCTTGGACTATACAATTATGGATATATGGCCTCTATTCTTGGACTATATATGGACATATGGCCTCTATTCTTGGACTATATATGGATATATGGCCTTCTATTCTTGGACTATATATGGATATATGGCCTCTATTCTTGGACTATATATGGATATATGGCCTCTATGCTTGGATTATATATATGGATATATGGCCTCTCTATTCTTGGACTATATATGGATATATGGCCTCTCTATTCTTGGACTATATATGGATATGTGGCCTCTATTGTTGGACTTTATGTGGATATATTGCCTCTATGCTTGGGCTATAACATTATGGATATTTGGCCTCTCTATTCTTGGACTATATATGGATATATGGCCTCTATTGTTGGACTCTATATGGATATGGTCTCTATGCTTGGACTATATATTGATATATGGTCTCTATTCTTGGACTATATATGGATATATGGCGTCTATGCTTGGACTATATATGGATATATGACCTCTCTATTCTTGGACTATATATGGATATACGGCCTCTCTATTCTTGGACTATATATGGATATATGGCCTCTATTCTTGGTCTATATATGGATATATTGCCTCTATGCTTGGACTATATATGGATATATGGCCTCTCTATTCTTGGACTATATATGGATATATGGCCTCTCTATTCTTGGGCTATATATGGATATATGGCTTCTCTATACTTGGACTATATATGGACATATGGCCTCTCTATTCTTGGACTATATATGGATATATGGCCTCTCTATTCTTTGACTATGACCTCTCTATTCTTGGACTATATATGGATATACACTGTGTTATGATACAGCACTGATATCTTATTGATTATATAACTGTTACAGTAATTTATCCAGAAAAGAAAGAGTAACGTCTTTTGCCCAACAGCAACACAATAAGGTAATAGACCTCCACCCTGCTACCTGAAAACGAATGATTCTGTCTACAAGCTTTTATAGATGTGAATTGTTACCAGCCGTATACGGTAACGAACACGAAATGATTGAAATGTCCCAGCATTACCTTACTCGCCATATACAAGGCCTGGGTAATGTCATATAACAGATTCGTCTATGTCAAACTTAGGAATGTGGTCAATGAATGGTTACATAGATGTAGATTACAATCATTAGGAAGGCCCTGTCACAATGATTGCATCTCAATAACTAAAGATCTGTTTATGCTCATGTTACTATCAACGCTCGTGACAGTACCAGCCGTCCGACAAGCATAGTGGAAGTACACCATGGTCACACTTAGGATATAGAACCCCTTGTTTGATTCTACGCTGTTCTGAATACGGAAATTTCATAACAGATATGCATGTGACTAAATAGCATTATTTAGGTCGGCTCTGGCAGCAAATTACATTTTGTGATTTGAGTTGAGTTGAGTTGAGCTTTACGTCACATCGGCATTATTTCAGCCATATAGTAACGAGAACAAGTCTGTATCTCTTGCTTCATCGCAAGAGATACACATCCATCCGTCCATCTCCATCCGTTTTGAGCAGATAGTCATGGGTAAACCTACTATGGCCAATACGACATCACCGTAAAAATACCTCATCGCGTCTTGACGGACAACCCAAGTAGGTATAACCAATTGTTGATTTCATTTCATGAAGTTTATTTCTTCCTTCTTGGGTGTCCCACCTTTTTTGCATAAGGTCCCCAGTATAACTTTTGATAGTGGGTTTGAAATCACGATACGGGATCAGCAGTGTAGATAAGGTCTTGTCAAGAGCTGCTTTAGCTGCAGCATCGGCCTTTATGTTACCTGCTATGCCGACGTGACCCTGCAACCAGCAGAGGACGATGTCACATTGGCCAGTAGAAAGATCGTTGTAAAGTTCTAAAATGTCCAGGATGGTATTGTGACTTGGGTAACATTTTGAAGTGCTTGAAGGCAAGATAATGAATCGGTAAATACGATGAAGGTTTTGGAATGATTCTGCTGTTTAATGTAGGTCAAAGCCATGAGGATAGCTTTGTCCTCAGCAGTGAAAATGGAACTATTGTTGGGAAATCTGGAAGAGACAGTCTTGGATCCAATGACTGTGGCACTTGCAACTTGGCCATCATCCTTGGATCCTTCTGTAAAAATGGGTTTATGGGTATTATACTTGGAACGTAACTGGTTGTATTCCTGTTGGAACGTCAAAGGATTTGTTTCTGACTTTTTGAGTTTGGTGAGGGTAAGATCCACCTGTGGCTTCACCATCTGCCAGGGTGGCGAAGACAGAACGTAACAGAAGTCGGCAAGGTGCTATGATATTGAAATCAATGTTAGCAGATATGTGGGGTTGAATTCTAATTCCGAGTGGTCGAACCAGGCTTGGCAGATTAGGAAACAGGTTTTATAGAGAGGGTTGAAACACAATTGTATACTGGACTGGACTGATTTGAACGTAATTTAGTGATATACTGTACTGAAAGTTGCGGCGTTGTTCCAGGGGAGGTTCGTTAGCCTCCGCTTATAGATTGTCTACCGTAGAGGTCCTAAGACAGATTCAAATATGCTAGAAATGTATGCCACAATGTCCACCCAGTCACCACTATTACCCGTTCTCCACGTCATGGCGTAAAACTTGCGATTTGAGCGATTACCTCGGCACTGGGGTTTGATATCAAGTTACAATGTACATGAAATACTATCAATATTGCTAAAGTACGCCAAATATATTTCAAACGTCTACAACTCGAGATATATGTTTTCTGACAGGCACTTTTCAAGATCTGGTATACAAAGATATAGGGTTACATTCAAATATCATTTTCTGGGGATTTTGCCATGGGGCAAAGAATCCATTCCTGACATGAGTGCACACAGGGACACTTACAACTTCATTCAGTAACTTCAGTCGAACTTTTGAAAAGCCCAGGATATATTTCTTAACCATGGTATGAGCAACCGATCTGTTCGGCAAATAATAACATTGATTTACACCCCTGTCGATTTGTGAGCCTTATATGTGTGTATTATCGAGGGAGCATTTGTTTAGTCCCGGTTTCCTTTTGCTTTGATATAAATTTTATGCATATGCGATCTTTGGAACAAAACCTTTGAAAGTTTACACTTCTCCAAAAACAAATATAATCATTTTCAAAATCTTTTATACGCGTAAGGACTGAAGCCAGACGGTGTCCCTTCTCCCTGGGCGATGTAAAGCACGAATATTCATAAGCGATAGGCTGTGGCTTGGTCACCTGTGTACTCGGTAATGTTAAAAAAGGGTACCTCAGAAAATATGTTGTGTGTTTTGACAGTTACTCGGGCATGTAACATTATCGTAAGATGCATAAACCACCCCCACCCCCACCACCACCCCTCCCCCCGGCTTATAAAAATAATTGAAACACCTACCAAAAGAAATCCTAGTGTCTTATCGTTGAATTCACCGAACCTCTCGCTCCTGTCGAAGAGCCGGGTGAGAGCACTGAGTGGCTGGAGTCGTTGGATAAAGCTGTCTCTGTTCTTCATCGACAGCCACCAGCCTGACGCCAGATACGGAGAAGGTCAGTTATGTCATACTGATGTAAGTGGCACTACATCCTGGATCTAAGTAGCTTCAAGTAGAATCAGAGTAAACAAGTCGGGATTAAATTGCCGATTTCCGTGAATGGCATATGCTGCTGTTAATGATGATCAGCACTACTTTCTAAGATTTGTTTCATCCACACGAAAATCCATCTTAGAGTAGTGCAGGTACGACAAATAGCACTAAACTGTACAAGGATTGGCGCACTGAATAAGGACCGCTTCACTGTACACGGATTGGCACACTGAATAAGGAGCGGTTCACTGTACACGGATTGGCGCGCTGAATAAGGACCGCTTCACTGTACACGGATTGGAGCACTGAATAAGGACCGCTTCAATGTACACGGATTGGCAAGCTGAATAAGGACTGCTTCACTGTACACGGATTGGCGCACTGAATAAGGACCGCTTCACTGTACACGGATTGGCGCACTGAATAAGGTGCGCTCCACTGTACACGGATTGGCGCACTGAATAAGGACCGCCTCATTATACATGGATTGGCGCACCGAATACGGAGCGCTTCACTGTACACGGATTGGCACACTGAATAAGGAGCACGAAAAAGAACACTGTACACAGATTGGCGCACTGAATAAGGAGCACTTCCAAGTACACGGACAAGGCAGACTGAATAAGGACCGCTTCACTCTATAGGGATTGTCGCACTAAACAATGATTGATAAACTGGACATGGATTTCAATAATCAACAATAAGCAGTGCACTGTGCGCGGATTGGCATACTGAACAGTGATCTGTACACTGTAGACGGGTTAACATAACGAAAAAAAAGAGACTACACAGAACAAGCGTCATTGTGACTAAAGAGCGGTGTAAGTGATTGCCACTCGCAAGATTCTATTTCTTTGACGGTGACGAAGAACAACTGCATCTTACGCAAGCAATAAACAATTCGGCTTGATCAGGAAGCAGACTGTTAGTGTGTATAAGGTGCAGTCACTCTGTGTTTTCCACAGTCGACCCGTGAAGTAACAACTGATGATTCTCGGCGAAACAAAAGATGGATATGATGAAAAGATAATGGCATACTGCATCGATATCTTCATAAAAAGCAGTTTATGTTTTCGCGCAGAGATAATTATTACCAAGTTCTTACAAGATGCTCCTTTCTTGATGCGCATGCCGTCATAGGAGTGTATGGGGTAGTTACAGACATTAGTGTATGAGGTAGTTACATATATTAGTGTATGGGGTAGTTACAGATATTAGTGTATGAGGTAGTTACAGATATAAGTGTATGGGGTAGTTACAGATATTAGAGTATGGGGTAGTTACACATATTAGTGTATGAGGTAGTTACAGATATGAGTGTATGAGGCAGTTACAGATATTAGTGTATGGGGTAGTTACATATATTAGTGTATGGGGTAGTTACAGATATGAGTGTAAGGTGTAGTGACAGATATTAGTGTATGGGGTAGTGACAGATATTAGTGTATGGTGTAGTTACAGATATTAGTGTATGTGGTAGTTACACACATTAGTGTATGGGGTAGTTACAGATATTAGTGTATGGGGTAGTTACAGATATAAGTGTATGAGGTAGTGACAGATATTAGTGTATGGTGTAGTTACAGATATTAGTATATAGGGGTAGTTACATATATTAGTCTATGGGGTAGTTACAGATATTAGTGTATGGGATAGTTACAGATATTAGTGTATGTGGTAGTTACANNNATTAGTGTATGGGGTAGTTACAGATATTAGTGTATGGGGTAGTTACAGATATTAGTGTATGGGGTAGTTACAAATATTAGTGTATGGGGTAGTTACAGATATTAGTGTATGGGGTAGTTACAAATATTAGTGTATGGGGTAGTTACAGATATTAGTGTATGGGGTAGTTACAGACATTAGTCTATGAGGTAGTTACAGATATTAGTGTATGGGGTGGTTACATATATTAGTGTATGGGGTAGTTACAGATATTAGTGTACGGGGTAGTTACAGATATTAGTGTATGGTGTAGTGACAGATATAAGTGTATGGGGTAGTGACAGATATTAGTGTATGGGGTAGTTACAGATATTAGTGTATGGGGTAGTTACAGATATTAGTGTATGGGGTAGTTGCAGATATTAGTGTATGGGGTAGTTACAGACATAAGTGTATGGGGTAGTTGCATACATTAGTATATAGGGGTAGTTACATATATTAGTCTAGGGGGTAGTTACAAATATTAGTGTATGGGGTAGTTACAGATATTAGTGTATGGGCTAGTTATAGATATTAGTGTATGGGGTAGTTTCAGACATAAGTGTATGGGGTAGTTACATACATTAGTATATAGGGGTAGTTACATATAATAGTCTATGGGGTAGTTACAGATATTGGTGTATGAGGTAGTTACAGATATTAGTGTATGGGGTAGTTACAGATATTAGTGTATGGGGTTGTTACAGATATTAGTGTACGGTGTAGATACACATATTAGTGTATGAGATAGTTACAGATATTAGAGTATGAGGTAGTTACAGATATTAGTGTATGAGGTTGTTACAGATATTAGTGTATTGGGTAGTTACAGATATTAGTGTATGGGGTAGTTACAGACATTAGTGTATGAGGTAGTTACAGATATTAGTGTATGGGGTAGTGACAGATATTAGTGTATGGGGTAGTTACAGATATTAGCGTATGGGGTAGTTACAGATATTAGTGTATGGGGTAGTTGCAGATATTAGTGTATGGGGGTAGTGAGATACAGCACATACCGTCATAGCAGTGTATGGGGTAGTTACAGAGGACACCACCATCTACAAACGTATCCTCCACGCCATGAAGTTTATACCTAGGGGCTCTGAACATGCCTGAAACAGACCATTGCTCCGTGAACAAATCATACATGTGCTACAGTCCGTTTGATTTCATTTGAGACCAATGAATTGCTCACTAACACGAAATCTAATTAATGAAAGAAAACGAAATTTTGCACAGTCACATGAAATCGACAGACCAACTCTGATGATTTGTTTCATAATTTGGACACCCGAAAAAGAAAGCTGTTTAACCAGCGCTGATTATTTTGTTGTCACTTTTCGCTATTTTTAACGAGGGGAGACCACTTAATGGTAGAACAGCCAGGTGTGCGAGTTGCACGTGTGAAATTGAAATTTCACTACACACGCTTGTTTATTGCCTAGACCTTTAACGTGGACAATGAGAGTGAGTATATTTTGGCTGTCTTGAATCCCATGTTTCATAAATTAGCCCTACCTGGTATTGCCATTGACATGCGCACTGCTTGCCTAACAGGCATATCCGGTGTTGTTTTGGAGTGGCAGTATTCAGTGCTCATTTGGTTCAGGTTGGTCACTACAACGCACAGCTCTTTCTCATACTTCTGTAGCACCTAAAAATAAAACGTAAACAATAAAACAACAAAATCATGACCATAAAATGGATTTTTAGGATCGACACTTGAAAAAACACATACATGTCCAAAAAATGCAGCAGGGTGTAACACGACTAGATCGTCTTTGCCTGTTCTGCTACTGCTTTGGTGCCGGGTGTTATTTTATTATGTACTTAAGCGTGAAAGACTGAGATTTCTGAGTTTGATGAATGGGATATTTTCACTGCAATGACAGAAATTGATATGCTCACTTCAATGAAAATATCTCTTTGCCGGAACTACTTCATTGCTCAGCAACGTTTTTATCCAGCATCTTGTCACACAACCAAACAAATGGCATACAGTTCACCAAATGCATTTGGTCGGCAGGCCTATAGGCATCGGATGACCATCCTCCAGCCACTAAAACTGGGTCCAATCAGCTGATCGCCGTGTCATCAAGTGACTACCCCTCGCTGAGTCTGCGAGTTTACCTAACTTAGCAACACTGAAGTTACGTTTCGGCTAAGTTATTCCTCTTACAGTCGGTGAGGGGGCTCTAAGTCTTCCTGTTACTGTTCTGATGGGGACACTGCGCTTGTTATATCAGTGCAAGGGTCTATTTAAACCGGTTATAGTATTGAAGGGACGTTATTTCTAGGAAGCGTTTCAACGCTGATGTAAAGTTATTGATACCGTTTAAAAGAGATTAAGGGCCTTACTATGCCCGTAATGTTTGTGAATGGTTTATATTATTTACAGCTGTAAAATCGGAGTTATACCTGTGTCAGAATTCCAAGAGGACCCAATGTTTACCAAATTGAACACTGTGAGACAAGTACCACCAACTGTAGAGTTCCTGTGAGGTCTGGCCGTGGTAGGCTTTAATTATAATATTATATTTACTGACATCTAGGAGAGATCGTCCCATTTAGCCAATTGTACTGTGCAGCAGATTCAAATCTACTCCTGTCACCAAAAAGAAGCCCGCACAATAACTGGAAGGTGCAGAGCAGTGTGCAGGAGGGAGTACCGATAGTGAGCTTGTTCACGTGTCGTGTCCCCTGATAGTGAGTGAGTGAGTGAGTTCAAATTTGACGTAACATCGACATTGTTTCAGCCCTACATGTATAGCGGCAAGTTGTCCCGGAAAATACAGTTGGGGGAGTCCCAGTACATGTTATTAGTAATGCACGAGTTGAGAGGCGTATGGTTCATGTCAGTCATCTGTGTGTGAACACACGTGTCTGGTCATATTTCGCTTATTCATAAAATTTCATTTTGGCATACATTTGAAACCCTTTGAACTCTCTTTGATTGAAAACGTTTGAAAACAGTTAATTGGTGCATGATTGTTGGCGGTTGAAAGGCGCTCTTGCCTTGCCTTCATTTACAGATTATCACATTGTTACAGTACAACCAGAAATTATTGAGAATTTAAGATTGTAATAATTCTTTAAAATTTTCACTCATTACTTACGTATTGAATGTGAATATTAGCAGAACATAATTCCAGATTCAAAAACAGGTGCACAGTTAGTATATAGTCACCATGGGCAGCAATGCAGGCTTCAATGCGGCGGGGCATACTACTGATCAAAGACGTTAGAAAGTC
>VKKT01001427.1:5817-18820 GCA_008038995.1 Haliotis laevigata | reverse complement strand
TTTGCGGTTTGAAACCATAAGTGGAAATTATCTAGTAGCCCACGGACAAGTAAGATACCATTATTTGATTGGATTTTTAACCCGACACAACAAGCTAAATTTGTTTTAGAGATCAATTGGTCACAGTAAATGTGTACATATACAAAACAAACTTTTTCAAAATTAACTACTGGTCTTAGTAGGAGGAGTTAAAAAAGATAGCATAGCTTAATAGTTGGTCAGAGGTGAATGATTGGAGCAGATTGATTGATACGGCAAACACTGTAAAATCAAAACATGCAAAACATGCACCAGAACAAAATTTCAAGCTACAAGTGTTACCAAATTAACATATATGATATAATATGTAATATAAGCATCTGCATATAAACAACTATTTGACTTATTAGTACTGAAGCTGAAGAACTAGGATCCGATTATTGATAAGACTTTTTAGTCACCTGATGCAGATTTTCCAAAGCCATGATTCTCTGTGGGAAAACGTCATTAACCAATAGCTCGGCCTGAAATACAGAAACATTAATCTCTTGTCACAACAATAACAACATGAATAACAAAACCAGAATTGCATTAAGTGTAAAAGTATATTGAAAAACTATGCTAGTACTTGTGTACCTAGGTCACCTTCAAGCTGAAGAGATATTAATAAGTATTGTGAATAATTTCTGAAAAGGTATTAGCATACTATTCACTGATGGTTCAACTAAATCTAATAATGTTCATACACAGTCTAAGTAAACTTAGGTTAAATATTATTCGTTACACTGCTATACTGAATCTAACTAAACCTGGTAGAAGGTCGCGTCAGCTAACCTTTTGGACTGACCAATCAGAACACAGCTTACCAAATCACAAAAGTTAACATTCGCACATACCGTTTGAACCTTTACCTGAAACACTCGAACGATTCCGAATGCTATTTTCCGCACGATCGCTTCCAAGTGATACACGCAATGAGTAAACAGTCGCTGAAAATAGCGTTTTTGTCAATATTCATGGATGTCATCTTGCGAAAGTATATAGGATATTATATGAGTGCCCATGTCATACTATGTTAACGACACGATTGCCTAAATGTTGGTATTTCCCGAGCATGGGCGAGGGATATGCCGATATTTAGGCACGAGTGTCGTAAACATAGTATAATATGGGCACGAATATAATATTCTGTTTACTACTGAAGTCGTCAAATTGAGAAAAATAAACCCAAATGTACTTTCAAACATAGGCTGGCTACCCGCCTGTAGAACGCAACATCATAGAAGAAACGTGACGTCATTGCATTGTTCATGATGTCACGTCACCATGACAAAGTGATCTCTGCCCTAGGGCATCGTATGAAAAATATGAATCGCGATGTGTTTGCCCTCGTAGGTAATAAAAGCAAATAGTAAAATAGTAATAGATCAGTGTCAGCAACCAGAGAAGAGAAAATCAAAAAACTGTTTTGTAAGTCCCGCCGAACCCGAAGAAGTAGTCGTCGTCTGATTGGTTAAATCCATTCGGCTGAACGGTCATAGGTCGCTCAAAGGTTAGCTGACGCGACCTTCTACTGGGTTTTGTTACGACTCAGTATAGCAGTGTAACGAATAATGCTGAGCCTAAGTTTACTTAAACTGGATTCACAGAATGCAAATTAACATGATAAATACTTCATAACTTGTAATGAAATCACTTCTAAGATCTAATCATATAGTTGAAGACACAAGGCTCTGTAAGTCACCTGAATCTTTCAAAAAATACTTGCATTGCATTAGTAGGGTAAACAGAACTTTGTAAACAATACCTTTTTACTGCCTGTCCACTGTACATATATTGAACATGAATGAATAACATTGTTAATTATAATGGCCAAAAGTAGACCAATTGTTGATCAAATTTAACATTTAATGAAGTAAAATGGAGGAATGGACAAAACACTATGACATACAATCACTTTCACTCTCAATACGTACAGTTCATTTGTGCTAAATTGCAATTTTTGTGCTACAGCTGCTTTTGATATTGTCTTAACATTTTGACTTTCGAACTCAAAATCATTTTACGGACTACTTGAAAATGAAATGAGGAAACTTCAAAGTCTTTCAAGTCATTTCAAAGACTGTTGCACTTGACCAACTTATCTAATATTGATTCATTTGGCCTTTCATCAAACTCATTCACATAACTGCTACCCTTTCCTAGTATATTACAAGGTTTTACACGACACATAATTCCTGGGTATGACAAGTCAAAATATTTTCAGACAAAGCTGATGCAATATTTTTTCAAATAAAAGTACCTAAAATCCAAATACCTCACTAAATACAATAACTATTCACTGCATCAGATTACTTACAACAGAGAACATCGCAGAATGTGCTTTCCGAACCCTTGATATATTCATAATTAATAATGAAATAATTTTACTGTCAAACTATTTTCACACTTCCAAAAACATTTAATGTGAGTCACCATGACTCTCAATTTGCAAAGTCTATGTAAATCCCTGATAATTATACCAATTATTCTTATGTACTAGACCCATGAAGATCAGTGCTAGAATAGGTCTTCAGTAAGCCATGCTTGCCGTAAGAGGCGACTAATGGAATCGGGTGGTCAGGCTCGCCGACTTGGTTGGCATATGTCATCGGTTCCCAATTGCGTTGATTGATGTTCATGCTGTTGATCACTGGATTGTCTGGTCAAGACTCCATTATTTACAGACCGCAGCCGCATAGCTGGAATACTGCTGTGTGGCTTAAAACAACCAAACCAAAAATCTTATCTACTAAATAATGTTTGTGACCAGAAAATTAAAAATGTCCTCATGTTCATGTCAGTGATGTGCGGTACACATTCTTCATGTATACAAAATTCATGAGTCCCAAGTATAAACCTTTTACCTTCTGTGAGCAATCGTCGGTAGTCCACTAAAATCTTGTCTACAACCACCACACTGGAAACACTGTCAATACTTACCCAGGTAACAAAATATGTAATTTGGGTCAAGGTAAAGACAACATTGTATATGGTCATAAAAGGTTCTGCAAACTGACTGTTTGAACAACCGTTTTCAAGACTGACCATTTGTACATGCATGAAAAACAGCTTGGTGAAGTACAAGCCCCCTTCACATACCCCAGTAAAGTACCTTACATCTATTTGAGAAATCTAAGGTATTTCCACTGTAAGGCCATCACTTAACAGTCTTATGCAAGATACAATAAAACAAAGTCCAAAGCCTCAATCTACATTGATATGAAGGTAGCAATTGACTGCATTTCAGGTTTGAGAAAACAGATGTCTACTGAAAGACAACCCTAAAACAGAAACTCCTATGCCTCCAGCTACCTTAATGAGAGTGTAAAACTTCCAATTGTAAACATGTCTTATGTACCAAATTCAAAACCAAGTCCTAGTGTTCATCACTAATTCCTCTAGATACATTTATAAGAACTTCCATCTTAATGACATCACTTTTAGAACTTCAGAGACTGGGATAGAGAACTTTGACAACGGGCCATTTTCAGGATTATTAGCCATTTTCTGAATTTAGAATGGGCCACTGCCCTTTTATCAATAGTAAACTTCAAAATTTTAATGGGCCATTATTTTTTTTTAAATTTTTATTGCCTTTCCCAATCCCTGGAACTTACTGTTTAGACACATCTTTAAGACTTACCTGCAGCTGTGTCAATAATACAGTCCTATTAAAAGTCAGTTTAATGACTTGAACCAACTCACTTGATGTCTTTCTGTTGAAAACATGAGTACTGGCTATAATCATAACATACAGGGATAGGGTAAGATTACAGAATACCGGATACCTTCTGCCATCTTTGAAAGCATGCGAGTTTACTTAGGGTTAGGGTAAGGTTTAAGGTTAGGTTTAGGGATGGGCTGACGTGACACTAAACAATATGGCTGATAGGTATCCGGTATTCTGTAAGTGTACCCAGGGATAGAAAAGCATACTTCTAAAGGTGCCATAGGGCACTAGACAAATAATTTAGGTGTGCCTTTGTGAAAAAAAACATGCGAATACTTTTTGATAATCAAGTAAAACAGAAAACATCACAATTATGCCAGTTCAATATATATTGTAATAAATCAGTAAACATCATGTAAACTAGTCAGTCTCAAAGTCCCTGAACCAAATAATTTTACCTTCTGCCCAGCCCTTTCTGTAATTCCTACAAACTAACCCAGAAACTGTGTTATTATCCAAAACACCATTTCCTGATATGCTCAATGGCATTCAAAATGGCCACACTCATGTTAAGCTGTGAAATTAAGATAACAGTTTGATGGGGTGGAAAAATAGTTTTTGAGTGATTTAAATTGGTCACAGTTGTCTAACAAAAAGTTCCATTTTTATAATCATCAAATGTATTATTTTGATAACTATAAATGTGCTGCCAAGGCACATCGAAAATATTTTATCCGTGTCATTTCAAAATTTAATGTGCCATGGCACATAGATCCAGGACTATTTCGTTCCCTGACATATCATTGAAACACAAGGGCACTACCAGAAGTTCACAAAGACACTACCTTCTAAATGACTATCATAGTGACCTTGACCTTCTGTAAGTTGGATATAAACAGCACTTCAGCCATATCTTCAAATTTCAACTTAACCATGTTACCTTGGAAGGAATCCCGAAGGAGGTTTTAGACATTTATCATGCAGGTGAAACCCTAGACTAAGGCTTAGTCTCTGAACATATATAATTTTGATAGTAACAAACAAGCCCATTTATATTGAAAAGGAGCCCTAAGGAGACCAGAGAGGAAATTTAGACTTGCTTTATCGTGTTTATTTAGGGCTTTAGCACTGCAGAGAGGGCTTGGCAGTATGGAAATTAATGTGGTTCAGGGACTGCGAGACAGGCTAGTGAAACCCCTGAGCAGGAGTATTGTGTTAACAAAAAAAAGAAACAGTCGGGACAACCTGGAATGCAATCCCACAATCATATGATCCTTAGGGATGCAACTCTGCTCCAAACAAAAGGGACAAAGGTTAGTGCTTAACCAAACACAAAATAACAATACAGTAGATTTATTTTCAGGAATCAAACCTAGTTCAATAGTGATGTACTTGACACTTTGTCCACATTAGTTTGCCATTAATGGAAACATAATAATTGTGAAAATTCAGAAATACTTACATCTTTCTTTGTCTTCTCAAAAAACTTTTCCAGCTGAAAAACATTAGATGACTAAAATAAATTGCAGGAAGCTCTTAAGGTCTAATCATCAAATTACATAATACTTCTGAAATGTAAGTACTGCTTGGTAAACCCTTGAGATTATGACACTGCATTAGCAAAAATTGATGCAGAGAATTTTCCTTGGCATACAGATGTCAGTAAATTCTAAAATGAGAAAGAAAATCCTTCTCTATTCACATTAACGTAGTTATGTACTGGACATGTAGAGACTCGTACTTCAGACAATGAGCCTAACAAAGCCACATAAAGATCACACTGAACGCAATATTGAGCAAACAGATAAAAAGAATAGTCATAACCATAAGCCTAGCAATTTGGTATGTTCCTCGCCTTACTTGTCATATGTAACAGTTTGATGAGTCACTGTTTGAATATTCTTGCAACTGCAAAACCATATGCAAACACACATTAGTCAAATGACAACACTTGAGTATAAGGGTCAAATCATGGTATTTATGATACATTTACGGATTCTCTGACAACTCTCACAGTTCCATATTATTTGCTCTACCTCTTAGCACTTTCTTGTAGCCAAAAAAACCTCAAGCGCCTTGAGCATGTACTAGTTGTGTGGATATGTGCGCTATATAAATATCCTATCATCATCAAATGAAGCAAGTCGAGATTTTCCTCAGGTTCAGTTTGCTTTCTGCTCATAGGCACTTCTCTGATATTTATCAATAATCAATCGATATTTAGTTCATGATTATCAATCTGTATGATCTATATCGATACCAAGTCCTAATGGCAAGTTAAGAACTGCGTTTTCCAGCTCAAAATGCACATAAACTAAAATTAGTGGGCCCTTTGAGTCGGCTTTAACCGTAGTTTTCTGTACAAAGATTATGCAAGAATGAAGACAACCCGGTTCACAGTATTTCCCTTATTTTTATATTTATCCTAACAACAGTGTGCCATATTCCTTCATTTATTCATCTTCAACTTACGTGTGTGTTTACAAATCCTGTAATACTTAATCGCCATGGCTGATCACAGGTCAGACTTATATTATGTGGCAGCCAGTGATACTCCAAAGATCAGGAAACCGTAGCACTAAGTAAAGGCATTCATTCTGCAGAAAAACGAAACATGCCTATGGAGTATATGAAAAGTGAGAGGACGAGGTTAATTGCTGACACATAACTGAAAATGGTGCTAACTGACATATGCTATGTCTTGTAAGACTCTTGCTCTTCTGCAAGTCAGAGCAGATGTGACGAAATAATACCTGACTGAGCCAGTAAGGCACAACCAAAAGAAGCTACAGGTCCACTCTTGTCTTTTCTGCAGAACAACATATGGGCTGGTACCCTTGTTTGCTGGAGCATAGAAATCTCAAGCCAGATCTTTTGACATCAGTGTCAACAACTGAAGCTTGCAATTTGTGGCAAACAAGCTGAAATTTAGAAAATAGTCTGGAGGGTGTCCAAGTGCAATTGTCACTCCTGGGGAGCTGACTGGCTTGGGGATAGAGAGCATGAGAGAATGTTGGAAACACCCAGGATCTTGTGATCTCTCACCTCTAGTGGGATGTTGTCTTTGAGATTGAAGAATGTGAAGGTATGATCCAGTAGACTTTTGGGGTGAATGGATCTCACCTGATTGAACCACTGTGTTGCTGTCTGTTGCTATCATGAGTTGTGTTCCCTGCACTATTGTGTGCCATATCTAAATGGCTAGCAGAGCAGGTGGAAACTCTAAGCAGATGATGTGCCAATGGAGAAGTGAGGCAGTCTACAGTCCAGAAGTCTGAGATAACATGCCAACATGGGATCTTTCACAAGACTGTCATTGATGTACAAATTGAAAGGGATCCCCAGCCAGTGTAAGAGTGCTCTGAGGGGTGTGTGAGAAAAAACAAACATGGGAGTATGGTTAAATCAGAGGATGCAAGAAGGCATCCTGGAGGTTGAGTACGCCAAGGAAGTAGCCAGGCTGGATGGTAGACTGGAGCTGCATAAGACCAACCATCTGAAACCAGCAATGCTTGTCCAACAAACTGTGACCGAATACTTTCAAATTGAAAATCATACACTGCTTGACAAATTTTTCTAGGGAACCAGGAAGATGCAGCTAAAAATTCCTGGTCTAAAGATGTCTGGAGACAGAAGCTCTACTGCACCCTCGTATCCTGAAGAAGCAGGCTGCTGACCTGTACCATCTCCAAAAGATTGTCTGGGTATGGCGGTATCAGCTGCATGACTGTTTCAAGCACCTGTGCTATATAGGATAACTGGTACCTTTAGCATACTAAAAACATGCTATATACAGGCAATGAAAGAAATGATGACTAGTATGTGGAAGCATGGGGATCGGGGGATGTATTCAGGTGAATGTTCTACCTTTTTCCCCATTGTAAGATGATCAAAGCAAGAAAGTTGTCAAGAGATAAGTTGAAAAATTGATCAATAAACTGGTTTACAGAGGTAATTGTGTATCTGTACTCAAAATATATATAAAATATATAAAATATATATAATCCATTTAATACATTCCCTGTGTTACTTTTGAGTCCACATAACGACACTAAAATTTCCAAGCCATAATTTTGGGTGTTAAGTGACTCGGGCTCTAAACTAGTGCCTTAAATGGGCTTACTGCAAAGACATCGTGGTAAATTTGTTCACTACATCTAAATCAAGAGAATGGTGATACAAAGGATAATCAAGGATTCTTATAAAATTGGCAAAGGCAATTATAAAAGGAAACACAACAATATGCAAACATGAAACAACTGAAGTTTTGAAGCAACAAAACATGAACGATTTCATGATAACAGGATACAGGTCCAAATAATGCTAAAAATAAAAATATGCCAACAATGAAAACAGGTGTTCATCATAATATGCAGTTATTACACAAGCTGGATTGAAATTTACACCAACCACCTTGCCAAATTTGGTTTGTCTTATATTCACATTATCATAGGTGTATAGGGTGTTCAGACATTCCTAAAACAATTTGGTTTTTTAGATTTTGTGTTGCATCTGCATGGCATGTGGGTATCCAAAGAAGTCTGTTTTAAATAATCAATGTGTGTTTTGAATCTATTGACACCCTGACATATATCTTTTACGTATATCACAGAGGCAATAACAAGGATCTAACATGTCATATTTGGGATTACAGTTTCTCAGTAATGCACAGTTCTACTACATTAAGGGGTTGAGTCCCACCCGGGATACACAATGCCATTTTGAAAGTGGTCAGCTATAACAATATTATGCTATATTTGGCAGTACACTTTCTCAGTGTTGAGTCCCATCAGGGATTAAAACACACACTCATAAGTCAGGATCTAACCCACTCTGCAAACAGAGGTGTGCATGAGAATATAGTGTACACATGCATTATATCGGATACCTGATGAAAATAACCCTAACCCCTAACCTAACCCTGCTAGGTATCCGGTATAATGCATTCTTACCGAACATAGTTTTATACAGCAAAGCGACCATATCCACTCTGTAAGACTTCAGATTTCACAATTAGGCAAACAAAACAATTAATTTGTTCACATCTTATGATATTTTCTCATTGAAAGTGAAACATTTCATGGCATTTGTTAATGGAAACAAGTAGATTTGTCAAAGCAAAACCATGTGCAACATCTTGAATGATCTCTGGAAGATATTATGACGTAGAATCTGGGCCGGTTGAAAGGAAATAGGGAAAAACACTTTTCTACAATGTGATTGACTTCATACATCAATGGCATTTATAATCTTTATTGAACAGTGTGTTTTTCTTAATCCAGTCAAGCTGGCAATTAGTATTTTGGCACTAGTTCAAAGAAATAACACACTAGGTTTGTCTTCAATTTATTCTGCACAGCATTTAGGTTGTCGCCAATAATAGCAACTGGAAGACAAAATGTCCAGTTATTTTCCCCAGACTTTCAGGGATTTTACATCTAAGTAGGATCCAATAATATTTGGACAATTGCTAATAATTGCAAGCATATCTTTCTTGAATGCCGTTACTGATAAATTATCGTCTGCAACGTACCTTGAAATTCGTGCAGACGAACATGTTGAATGATCACTGTGTATGACAACATAAATTCAACACAACCATTCGTGAAATTATTGAAGCGCTCCCCCAAACAATAACCTCCATGAATCCAATGGTGGGAACATTGTAAATACTGATGAACCCGTAATACAAACAACCCAATCAACTTCAAAACCAAGAAAACGTGGTAACGACTTTAGAACACAACTTTTCAAATAATGTTCGTTTTGTACCTCTAAGTCGCTATCTAATGTAGAAGTGTTTCGAATTACCTCTTTCACAGAAGAGGACTCTTGTTTGGGCATTGTTGCGTATTTCTACAGAAACAGAACGAAAAATATTAAGAAAGACACGACAATATGCCAATCACACGCGTCTTCCGCCAAAACTTCCTTTCGTGACGCACATGCGCAAACGGAAGAATATAAGGGAGATAATAAGTCTCAAACTATGCGGCTCGAGACGTGCCTTCTCTTGGCGGGGGAGTATGTAGCAGGGCGTGGAGTCATCCCACAGATGACATCTTTACCTTGTCAGCTTGCTAACGGGGTTAACCTCTTTGGTCATGTGGACAAGGCGTCCGACTTCTGATCAGAAGGTCCGTGGTTCGAATCCCAGCACGGGACTCGGAAATTTTATGGCCGCTACACATACATTACACGGCAAACGAAACAGTGTTGTCTTATATGAAAAATGTTGGTTCGATCCTAACCTATTGCCTATAATTTTCTTCGCACAATTTTCGAAGGGGAAATTTCATGAATTAGTGTATTTCGTTACCTTTGTGACTGTTTACCACTCGATAATTGCGCCAAGTAAAAAATACAAAGCTAATAGAGTCCTTTCTTATCATTTATTTCAATAAAGAAAGATTTGGGGGAAATATTAGGGTGAGGTACGATTCTGGACCATCTTGTGCTATTCTGGACAAGCCGAATTCAAACTCGTACCCCATAAGATGGGTATGAACACGAGATCTACTTCAAACAAGAACGACAACTTTTGATCTACTGGCGTCTTATTCCATTTGGACGCGGTCCGTTTGTTCTACCGTTACAGTGGGAAGATCGCCTATGTATACATGTATACCACTGGAATAAAGTAAATGTGCATATTTTACGTTTGCCATTTTTAATGCAAGAACATAATGACTTGATTTGTGGTGTTTTCATTAATTACTGTTTAACTGTTGACAGGATAATATCGAAATCTGTATGGTTTGACACTAGCTATCGTGACACGCCCTTGAAGAGATGTGATGTCCTAAGTCAGTTCACAAATTCACTACCGTGTGTGTCCACCATTGGCGTTGATGCAAGCTTGACAACTACGACGCATAGACTACGCTAAGCGATTGAAGAAAGCTTGGGAATGTCTGAACCAACACTGGTCCCAATTCAGCTAACGTCGATTCTGGGCTTGACGTAAACGTTGCTCCATTTCACCCCAAGCGTGCTCAATTGGGGACATGTCCTGAGAAACAACTGGCCATTGAAGTACCAAATTTTCTGCTGTGTCAGGAAATCTTTCACAACACGAGTGACATGAGGACGGGCATTATCTTGTCGAAACGTGAACTTAAGTCTCTGTCCATGAATAGACGGCAGCACATGAAACCCAATCATCTCATCTCTGCATCGCAGACCTGTCAGATTGCCATTGACAATAGCAAGTTATAAGTTATGTCCAACCATGGGAATAGTCTACCGTTCTTAAATTTTTAATATCGGGTGAGTGAACTTCAGGTGTCAAAAGCCCGTTGAAGATCCGGGTTAGAATTGATCTTCAGTAACCCATGTTTGTCGTAAGAGGCGACTAACGAGATCGGGTGGTCAGGTTCGACGACTTGGTTGACACAAGTCATCTCATCCCAATTGCGTAGATCTATGCTCATGCTGTTGACGACTGGAATGCCTGGTCAGGACACAATTATTTACAGACCGCCGCCATATAGCTGGAATATTGGTGAATTCACTCACTCACTCAGGTGTCAAAAAGCATGCAAAAAAGTAAGTTCATTGTGCACAAAGTGTATGTGCCAGGCGATACTTGACATCACATTTCATGCAAAGTGCTTTGTTACATGTTTATTTAGGGTTATTTTTATAACTTTTCAAATAACTTCTATTTTATGCTAGTTTATGTTATGTCTCAGTTACCTTTTTCGTTAGTATACACATGGAACATTTTGTTTTGCCATGTTTGTTTCATTTCGCGTTAGATTTGCCATTATCACTTGAAGGGTCAATTTATCCAGATAGTAGTGAGTGAGTTTAGTTTTACACCGACCGGAAAATGTTTTGTCTTATGAAATGGGTAGTGTTGCAATATAGCTTTGATGTTGTATGGACGTTGCATTATATATATCATGTTTAACTTGCACAATTAATAAATACCAATAAATTTAAACTGCGAACTTTTACTCTATATCATTTCCTGACCACCACCACCCACAAAACAAGATCAAACAAACAAACAAACAAAACCACCCCAAAACTAGCTAAATAAAAAAATCATATTAATCTTTGAAAACTTTTCACCCTGAATACAATGACATGAATATAAGTTCTGCTTGTATACATTACCTGACATAATAGCTTATGAAGTTGTCATGAAGGCCGACACTTTTTAAGAAATGGTCAATTATAATTCTGTAAAAGCTTTAAATATTTCAGAGGCTTCAATATTGGCACAACAACTGCTGACAGTTTTCTGAAAGTTATGTTAAATGATATGCTAGATTGTATAGTTTAGATAGACATGTTTTGGATATGACACCACCCGAAAATTTTAAAGTTCGTCACGCTTCCGTGAAAACTGCCCAAGATACAACTTTGGAATATCTGTAAATAGTGTTTATGCACACGAAGCATCTCTTAACAGAAACTGATCTACAATATCTGTTGTCTGGAATTCTAGTGTCATTTTGAACACGGTTAACACAAGTTAATTAGTCAATCAAGAAATCTCATCTTTAAGCCACTAAACAAACACCAGTCAGTTGCAAGACAAGTTCAGGGAACATCAAAGGAAAATAAGGTCTGCCTCATGTGCATAGTTTGAAACCGAGTGCATTTGATTTTCTCTGATCACTGCCGACAATGTGTGTCTTTCCTCTACACTAACTGACATACGTCATTATATACTACATTAAACCTGTATACCTTATAGTATCCTGTACACTAACTGACATACGTCTTTATATACCATATTAAACCTGTATACCTTATAGTAACCTATACACTGACATACGTCATTATACACATATTAAACCTGTATACCTTATAGTAACCTATACACTAACTGACATACGTCATTATATACCATATTAAACCTGTATAAGTTATAGTTACCTGTACACCAACTAGCATAAAACATTATATACAATATTAAACCTGTATACCTTTTAGTAACCCATACACTGACATACGTCATTATGTACCATATTAAACCTGTATAACTTATAGTAACCTATACACTGACATACGTCATTATATACCATATTAAACCTGTATACCTTATAGTAGCCTGTACACTAACTGACATACGTCATTATATACCATATTAAACCTGTATACCTTATAGTAACCTATACACTGACATACGTCATAATATACAATATTAAACCTGTATACCTTATAGTAACCTATACACTGACATACGTCATAATATACCATATTAAACCTGTATACCTTACAGTAACCTGTACACTAACTGACATACGTCATTATATACCATATTAAACCTGTATACCTTATAGTAACCTATACACT
>VKKT01001426.1:123204-136199 GCA_008038995.1 Haliotis laevigata | reverse complement strand
GTCGTCATTTGAATGAGAAATATGGCCATCACTATCAACGTCATCCCCCCCAACGTCCTCATTATCACCAGTGTCAACCTTCTGCGTAACCACCAGCGCCATCACAATCATCATCATCATCATTACCATCATCATCATCATCATCACCATCATTACCATCACCGTTAACGTAAGACTTCTGCATCATCCCCATCAGAATCAGAATCATCAGAATCATCATCACCAGTGTCAACCTACTGCGTAACCACTACCGCCATCACCATTATCATCATCATTACCATTATCGTTAACGTACACCTTCTGCATGACTACCACCACGACCACCATTACCATCGACGCCATCATCATCATCATCATCATCATCACCGTCACATGAATCAACAATACGGCCATCAATCCATGTACAAACAAAAGACGAAACCAACACATTAGGATTCAGCGCAGATCCGCGATCTACTCCTCGTATCTGAGGAGGAACGTCATGAATCTTTACTTCATATAAATAAACCGGTTTTGGTAATTATCATTTATTCATTGCCTTTCTTTGTGTATGAGGAAGTTAGAGCGGAGCCAATTTGCTACACACACCTCGTTCAATATAGCATATCGCCATCCATAGCCGGGCCACGTAATGGAACTGGCGCCTTGCCAACAACACAGTGTCATTTGTGCATCTTAAAGGGGATTCTGGTGCGACTGTGTTCTTTATGAACCCATATATACTTCATCTATGTTCCGTTTGTGCACACACTTCTCTGGAACCAATAATCAACGTATGAACGTATATGGCATGAACAAGTCCCCATGACGTCACAAATGCGCCAGTTCATCCAATGAAAATGAAAGCAAAATAGTTTCCAAAATCGTAATATGTGTCTCCTAAAAGGTATGTCTGTTGTACGATTCCGATGATATCACAAACATGTTTTCCACGTTGGTAGCACCCATCACAGATTCATGCAAAGGCAAGGCAATTATTCACCTAATACACGGAAACGTGATACATGTCAAAATAGGGCATTGGGTCAGATTATCAAGGAGGGGAGTACAACTAGTATCCATAGACATCACCTTATGATTTCACATCGATGATACTAAAACGAAGTATTTCACATATATACTACTCACACTTTGATAAGGATCACAAAAATTCACAACTTACTTAAACGTAGATACATAGTTTGAAATTGTATCCATTTAAAACTGGATAAATAATAATATGATTACCCCTCTTTAGACAGACAGTCACTCTATTCTAACCTTATGCACTTGATACATGAGTAACCATAAAAATGTTTTTCATGGCACCAGTCAACCATTTTGCCAATCATGGAACAGGTCATTGACAAATACACAACACCTGTCAATAGAAGGTATGGGATCCACAAGATGCAGTGACATACTCAAACCTATGAACCATGCTTACAATTAGCTTAGATATTCAAACCAAATTTGACCCCACATCATAGTTTTCTGTTGAATCCATGATTTGATTCTTAACAAAGTGTGAATAGTATAGTTTTGCTAGTAAACCTTTGTAACAGTTCATTATCATCTAATGTATGCAGAACTTCTCTTCTTTCATTAAAAACTCCTGGAATACGCGTGGCAGTCATTTTGTTTCACATGACTTAAGTCAAAACAAGTTGATTTAGGCCTAGCAAGGTGAGTCTTAATATTAAGTAAAAATATGACAAACTTAAGTCTAAGTCTGTTGATGAATATAACTTAAGTTTAACCTCAAAACTTATGTCGAAAAAATGAGAAAACTAAGTTTTTAACTGATTTAAGTTGTGTGATCAAAAAGGACCCAGATGAAATACGGTTTCTTTTTGACAAATTGCCCTGAACCTTTGAGCACAGATATGCAACTGCATGCAAATCGATCGTACTGATGTGTTGTTTCTTCCTAAGTTGACGTATTGGCCTTATGATTATATGAAGCGTTATTTGAATTGCATTTGGTTTTTGGTTTGGTCGTCAGTGGTTTTCCTTAAACAAATGATTTTTGTCAAAAAATAATGTCATCCCCATTCCAGAATATGTAAGAGTTCATGTCTAACAACGCCGAGAAAGCAAATATTTCAAATGAAAATCGATTAAAGGATCTGACCATATGCCTGCAGTTTGATGAACGTTCCCATGACCCCCCAAATGCCGTTAGAAATAGACTACAAAGTCGCTATTATGTTCCGCGGTGGAAAATCTCGGATCGTAAATGACCATAAATGTACAAAGTATCTCAACACGATCGCTTAATTTTATCCGCTTGACCATTGGTCAGCTGGAAACGATGACCCGCGCAAGGGATAACAGAATCAGAGCAGAAGGGGAAGTAAGGGGGGTCGGAATTCGGTTCGAGGTTGGACGGGAACAGGCTGATATTGACGGAATAGGAATGGTTATTCTCGTTCCATTTACAGATGAAATGGTATTGTGCAGATAGTAACAGTCGTTGGAGAGTTGGATTAAAAATCAATCCCGTTTCATGGAAGTTGTCTGTGACGGATTTGATTACACCCCATGCCGGCCTGGTCACGTTTTGCAAGTGTCGATTTCGTTTCCTTCATCCAGAAAACGTCCGGGATGAATTTTTAAAGAGGTTGAGGCGAGTATGAGCCCGAACTCAGGTCCGAAAGTGACTAAATTTGGCGTCCTTGGCGAAACAGGGAATTAGTGCTTGTGCAGGGGGCTGTGTGCGTCTGTGTGGGTGTTTGAGACGGAATACGTCAAATATATATATACGCTCCTCTCATCGTGCTCGTCTTTCTGGTGTCCCCCGCCGTGATGTTGCTGGAATATTGCTAAAAGCGGCGTAAAACCAAACTCAGTCAGTCAGTCAGTCGTGCTCGTCTTCACAGAGGTTAGTAAGCCCCTCTCATCTTGATCGTGTTCACAGAGGTTAGTAAGCCCCACTCATTGTGCTCATAGGGGTTAGTACGGCCCTTCCATCGTGATCGTGTTCACAGGGGCTTAGTGCGCCCTTCTCATCATGTTCACAGAGGTTAGTACGCCCCTCTCATCCTGTTCACAGAGGTTAGTACGCCCCTCAATTCGTGTTCACAGAGGTTAGTAAGCCCCTCTCATCGTGTTCAAAGGGGTTAGTACGCCCCCCAATTCGTGTTCACAGAGGTTAGTATGCCCCCAATTCGTGTTCACAGAGGTTAGTAAGCCCCTCCCATCGTGATTGTGTTCACAGGGGTTAGTACCCCTTCTCATCATGTTCACAGAGGTTAGTACGCACCTCTCATTCTGTTCACAGAGGTTAGTACGCCCTACATTCGTGTTCACAGAGGTTAGTAAGCCCCTCTCATCATGTTGACAGGGGTTAGAATGCCCCTCCCATCGTGATCATGTTCACAGAGGTTAGTAAGCCCCTCCCATCGTGATTGTGTTCACAGGAGAAAGTACGCCCCCCTCATCGTGTTCACAGAGGTAAGTACGACCCTCTCATCCTGTTCACAGAGGTTAGTACGCCCCTCAATTCGTGTTCACAGAGGTTAGTACGCCCCTCAATTCGTGTTCACAGAGGTTAGTAAGCCCCTCTCATCGTGTTCAAAGGGGTTAGTACGCCCCCCAATTCGTGTTCACAGAGGTTAGTATGCCCCCAATTCGTGTTCACAGAGGTTAGTAAGCCCCTCCCATCGTGATTGTGTTCACAGGGGTTAGTACCCCTTCTCATCATGTTCACAGAGGTTAGCACGCCCGTCTCATCCTGTTCACAGAGGTTAGTACGCCCATCATTTTGTGGACACAGTGCTTAGCATGCTCGCCCCTCTCATCGAGGCCACGGTGACCCTTGTCAAACACATGGCTAACACAGTGGGTTCCCCTATTAAAAGGTGAACACAGTTGGCTCCCTTTCACTCATCGTGTGTGAGTGGAAGCAGTTAACAGTACACACTAAAATTACATATATGTTTTAACGAACGACCACAATAACAGATGGACGGAAAGAACGAATTCTTCTCTTTACCCCGGTATCTTACTGCAGTATGCTCGTTGAAACGAATTACGCTTACAACGAGTGAGTGAGTTAAGTTTTACGCCGCACTCATCAATATTCCAGCTATTTGGCGGCGGTCTGTAAATAATCGAGTCTTGACCAGACAATCCAGTGATCAACAGCATGAACATCGATCTGCGCAATTGGGAACCGATGACATGTGTCAACCAAGCCAGCGAGCCAGACCACCCGATCTCGTCAGTCGCCTCTTACGGCTTACAACGAACGCAGATGAACCATTAAAGATGGTTCGTCATAAGCGTCCTTTATAATACACTCATTTCAATATAAAGGAGGTATTGGTGTTATTGAAGATAGTCCGCTGGGTCCATCTGTTTTGTTTCATATTGCTTAGGGGACGAAAAAACCTTTAACATACCGCCTACACCCGCCCCCATGTATACTACGAGCGTAAAACGATCCATTCATCAGCGGTCTCAAATGAAGAGAAAAAGCATCAAGGAATTGGTTCATTCATAGAGCTATGAAAACAAACGGAACCATCCAAGTTGGCAAATCGATTCCCTTGAACCAAGCCGCGTGCTGCGAGTGAACAGGTTCCTGGAAGCATTGAAATCCCGATGGTGTGAATACCTTCCTGTAGACAGATCTTACACGAATGAATATTTCAGCTGGTGAAATGTATATCTGTTATGCGGGGGTTAGGTTGTAGCTTTACCATTGCACTTCCATCGTGGATTGAAATCGATTACGGTTTAAGTCCAATAGACACGGTTTCCAACGGTAAAACATGAAGCGGTTGACCGCTGCTGGTGTACAGCGTGGGCCATCAGTCTGATAATGGAAGCAAGTCAGTTGCCAAGGTAAATAAAGTAAACTGAAATAAACCCATGTACAACACCTTAAAACCTCAGAGAAAGACTCGAACAACGGATCTCAATACGTGAGTGAGTTTAGTTTTACGCCGCACTCAGCAATATTCCAGCTGTATTGCGTTGGTCTGGACCAGACAATCCAGTGAATGGGGACGACGTCTGTAGAAATGCAGTCCACATTAATGAATTTCACTATATGCTATAAATATATTTAGAGTGAGTGAGTGAGTATGATTTTATGCCGCTTATAGCAATATTCCAATAATATCACAACGGGGGACACCAGAAAGGGGCTTCACACATTGTCTGTGATCATCAAGTGTCAAATAAGAAGTCATGTTTACAAGACGTTTGATTCAGCTGAAACGTCTAGGCCATTCATACAGTCGTCAATATGAGTGAACAGAGTTGACGCCCCTTTTAGCATCATTCCAGCCATTTCACGACATCAAGATCGGGTTCACCGTTTCCAAGGGCTCAACACACGGATATTTGACAAGACGGTGTGTTGACCGTTCGGATGCCCCAGAGCCCAGGAGTCCAGTGGGGCAAAGTATTAATAGGGTGGATAGATCCGTGTCAACTTCTCAGAAGCAGGAAAACCCAAAAGTTTTCTTTTAACCTCATTTCATCATGATACTTACATTTGCTTAGGAATGAAATCAAGATATATTGATTTGTATCAGTCAATCAGTATCAGCAAATATGACGACCATTTCCGATACTGAATCAGTTGAACATATAGAATGGATATGATGTGATCTCATGTGACATGACCTTGATCATATTCAGAAAATGATGCACACTGATTATGAACAAATTCTTCCGTAACAACACAAAAATGCACCATCAGATACAAAGTGGATTATCTTGATCATGAGACCAGTATATATTCAGTTAAACACACACACATTAAATTCCTACCTGAGTCGGACCTCGCACAAGAATTCCAGTACTTCATTAAGACGATGTTGTACACAGGTTGTAATTCCCTTCACATAACAGAGACCACAATGGTCTTATTAATCTGTCGTGGTTTCCTTAATGGATTGTAAATTTTCTCCAGTATCCGAGCAAGATAACCAATGTGTCAAAGTTGGACCGGTTCTACAATACCAGTGCCAAACGCACGGAGCGGCAACAATGGTAACTCGACCAGAGAAGCAATCGATTCCGGAGACCGGTGTGAGTTCAGCGGATAGCTCAGTAACGATCTCACCGGATCTAATAGAAGGATGGATGGATGGACGGAGAGAGAAAAATGACTATGACTTCAATGAAATATTTGTTTGCCCGGCAATATATATATATGCAGATAATCGAGGACCAAATAATATGTACCAGACAACCCACTTATTCACATCATCACAAGTGGGATACGATGACAAGCGTTGCGTCAAGCTTAGATTCCTGAAAACCAATTCTAACCCGGGTAATAAATGACAGAATGTGACAAGAATGAAAGACTGACAAAACTAATGAATATAGTGAAATGACCAACACAATGAATATGACACAAATTAAAGAATGTAACAAAACTAAATAAATATACGTGAAAGAAAAGTAGTATGACAAAACTAATGAATAAGATAGGTATGGACAATATCACAAACCCAAATGAATATAACCGGAATGAAAAATATGACAAAAAATAAGCAATAATTTGAGCAAGAACGAAAATATCAAGGTTGATACGTAATAACACAGTGTGGAATGTTGGTGTTGAATATATCTGTAGCTACAGGTAACAAAGGATGATACGAGGTCCTGTTGGCACCAATCAGTGATGTATTTATACTCTATAGCTGTGGACGGGAAAGAAACGAGCCAGAGTGACGTTATTGCAAGTTCCTGAGGGTACCTCAAATGAAACTCCTCACATCGATACTTGTGTCCTACGGACCTCATACATGAGCCCAGCAAAATGCCACGCGTAGCAATGGAGCTTGGACAGAGGCTACACGCCATCAAGGTATCAATGTATAAAGGTAGTATAAGACTAACGTTCACTCAGTCTGTACACATATTAAATATTACATAAATATTACGTTCTTAAAATATGGTTATTGGTTACTTAAATACAGATATATTCTGTATGTTTAGTGTTATTTCCTGATTGACATTTGCCGAATGTAATAAATGGTCCTTATTTTACAACGAACCGCCCATGAATACTTGCGATATCAGTGTCAGGAGTTTGGATGGATGCAGTAACATGGCGGGCGTCATTGATTCAACCTCAATCCCGTATATAAATATCCCAAAGGGACGTTTCTCTGCATGCACAGCAACGCGCGCCTAATCATCTCAATGCCAATCAAGCAAAAACGAAGACCAATTGTCCGTCCAAGTACAACAAGGACTTGGTTGTTTTCATAACCGCGAGGAAACTAAACGTGTTAGGAAAATGGCGCTCTGTATTCCGGATACGGAATTGCATTTATCCTGACTTGTAAATCATGGCGCGAGGTCGGGAGTCTGTCGTCAGCTCATGGACTGCAGATCTCAAGGGATATTGCAATACTGTCGAACTGATATTTTGTGTTGATGTTACACTCTCGAGCAATTGGATTTTGACTCGACGTTTCGTTTGTTAAATGTTTCGTTTCACTTGAGTCTTTATTTTCGAATTTATCATTTTGGACTGGTTCACATGTAACATCTCAGAATTTCAGTTTATTGCAATTCTGTCAAGCTGTCTTCAAGTTGAAATTGTAATTGTTCCAAAGAAATAAGATATGAAGTAAACCGATTGTATCCTAAACGATTTTGTGTCATATTTGGGTTATTTTAATCGGTATGAAGAATTTAAGTAAAATACCGTTAGTCTGATGGTTAAGTTTCCACGAGGAAAAGAAACACATATTTCGTGGTCGATCACTCACATGATCATAGACAAAGTTGCAACACTTGGTGAAGTGATGACCCAGAAGGTACATACGCACTGGTACATACTCACTGGTACATATGCACTGGTTTCAGAGACAAGGGAAATTCGTATCAAGATGTTTTCAAATAAACCTGATCAGAAGTTCCAACTTGAAATAGAAACTGAAATTGATTAAAGTAATGTAGTTGAAGAACCCTTCGGACGCTCTTTTTAATTAGTGTAATTGTAGAGCGGCGGTTTAGTGTAAGTATACTGGTTGCTGTAGAGTTGGTAAGATAAAACAAGTATCACACCCAGTGTGTGAAATAGTTTCTAAATGTTACTAGCCAGTCGGGCTTACCATGCCTGAAAGTTACTAGCCCACAAAATAATTCGCCAGCCCGAAATGTGAATGTATACATGTGTACATGTGTCATAACTAAAAAGCATTTACAAAATTACCCCATGAAAATTCACATCCATTCGGGCCAGTGACTGTGCAGATTTACTGGCCACGGGCTAGTGGGCCAGTGGTTATTTGTCACACTGTTCATACCTTTCTTAAGATCAAATAACGTGACACCGGGTGTTCGGGACACTCGAGACATGATTAAAGTCAGGATTTTAAACAATGAAAAACAAAAATCGATGTAATACACCCAATTCGACAATTAGTTCAGACTGAAATCTTCCTGTGAAGTTGACTGAATGCATTAAACATTAATGTCCGCTTCTCGATACCGTTGATGAATGATAAGGAATGATAAAAAAATGTTTCGATATATTTTTTCTGTAAAGAAACCATATCAGTCACAGTTTGGAACCAACGCATAAAAGTTTACCAAACCACAAGCCCTGCTAACAAACGATTCAAACGAGTCTCCGGATTCACCACTACAAAGCTCCACACATACGCGATCGATTTCCACATGAGCTAAATCCCCATGTGCACCAAGGTAGAGAGTCAACAATCTTACCTGGAATAGATCTTCGGCTCGAGTTCCAGTTCCTCATTATTGTTGTACTGCTAACTCTGTTTGAGCACCAATGTCCCCTGTTCTTCAAGAACGTCCAATCTCTAGGGATGCCTTATGGGGTTCTCAACACTCTCTGTTCCTGATCCACTGGGTTGTACCTGAACAACCTCAAGCTGTTCGGAGTCCACAATCCCAGAAGTTGTAGTACCCAACGCCGTTTCACTTCATGAGGTTGTATTATTCATATGTATTGTGTTATTACATCTCTTAATCCAATCCGATGTGCAAACAGTTTTTTTCAAGACCCTCCAAAGACGTTTAACAAAATGATGAAAGTCAAATGCGTCTAAAACACTCCCCGGAGTTTGGATGACTGATTGGGATGTTTTATTAATACATTTGGGTTATGCCACCAAGAATTTTTAACCTTCCGATGGCGTCTTTCTTGTTTCTTGGTTCGTTCTGAAACAATGCGTGGACTATAAAAGGTTCTCCAAGATTCTTCTATTTGTCGCGGTATTTATTATCTGTATTATTTAATTAAGTATTTCTGTCCCGCTGAATTTCTGTTCCGTCTGGTAACCAATAGCAACAGAAATCAGTTTATGAAAAAAACTTTCTCGAACTGATGCACTATCGGTCCAATCACCAACAAAACCTCCTTACAATATATCTAAAGAACCGACAAGATCAATATTTGTCTTCTCAGTACGACTGTAGATTAATCCCGTCAATATTGATATCTCTGTTTTTAATAAACGTCCACTCATTAATTATGCTCCATCCCTCGTCCTTAAACGTTCCAGCTTCTCCAAGTCTGTCTGGTAGCACTAATGGCAGAAAGTCCTTCCAATAGTTTCACTCAAGCAATTCTGTCCAGAAATTGTCACGAGATCACGTGAGGCGAGGGCGTATATAGACACACGTGGCCATGCAGTACCATCAACAGTGATTCTACTTGATGTACTTTTTTACTCAGTGTTTTTTTAATACAGTACTGATGAGTATGTTTTGTCGGTATCCAACAGTGACGATGCTCAGAGTTAGAATTATAAAATTTTAGTTAAATAATCTTCGCAAAACCTTCCACTAATAGATTCTTGATTTCCCATTTCTTTGAATTATTAAAAACGCAATAATTCGTTTAGATCCACAATCACATCAACAAGAGATGTCTTCACACCCGTACATATCCCGATAACCTTTCAAGCCAAAGCTTTAAATAAGATAATCCTCCGCAGGTCCACGTGAAAACGTGTAAAATATATCACAAGTCCTTGAAAAACATCCCTTAACATCAGCTGCCGATGAAATGTACCATCGATATGAAAGCTTTCCGTCTCAAAGGAATACAAACAGCGAGTTTACTGATTCCTTTAAAGCATTGTTTCCAGTCAGCCTTCTAACGCACGATGACGGCTCAGTTAGTGACGGAAGGGACAGCCTACTGAAAAGCGCGGCTCTACTTGCCGTAAGCGGTCGCCGGCGGATACAGGGATGCTGAGGAACATGGTTGACATGGCAAATCCCAATTACGACATATTAACGACATTTGCCGCAAACCGTTGCGATGGACGTTGGGCTTAGGACTGGCGGGAGGACGTGATCATTGGTGGTTACGGGAGTTTTGATGGATCGCAGTGCATGAAATATCAATATACCTCTTAGGGTTTCGTTCGGGCGTAGTCATGGTAATCGAATGTGGATTTTATATACAGTAACCCGAACCATTGCGTTGTTCTTGTGTATCAGCAGGAAGTATCGCTATTAGGGTACCGAAAGTCTTATAGAATGTTGTTATGTATGTATACGCACTTATCTATATATTTAGTTATAGAAGTACACGCACACAATTCGTGAAGATCCGGGTTAGAATTGATCTTCAGTTACCCATACTTGTCGTAGGAGGAGATTAACGGGATCTGGTGGTCTGACTCGCTGACTTTTTTGAGTCATAGCATCCCAACTGCGTAGATCGATGGTTATGATGTTGATCACTGGATTGTCTGGTTTAGGCTCGAATATTTACAGCAATATAGCTGGAATATTGCTGAGTGAGGCGTTTAATAACAAACAAACGAACACGTACAAACACACATATGTACATATATACGTACTTACGTACGTACGTGTGTTTTTTTATGCACCTACATGTATAGTGATGTTATTCTCCCAGTACATCATTGTCGTCGTAGTTTACAAACATGCGTGTGATTCACAACTAAATCCAGGATCGGTTAATTCCTACCAGGGGCAGTGGGGTAGCCCAGTGATTAAAGCGTTCGCTCGTAACGCCGAAGAACCCGGTTCGATTCCCCACATGGGTACAATGCGTGAATCCAATTTCTGGTGTCCCCGCCGTGATATTGCTGGAATATTGCTAAAGGCGGCGTAAAACTAAACTCACTCACTCACAAATCACGTACCATGGTACACGTAGTTACCACCAGTGCTGTACTTGTACCAGCTTCGCTTATTTCCAGCCGTTTGACATTGCTGATTGCGGCCGATAACAACAATCACTCAAACACCGCTGGAACGTCGAAGATTGAGTTTATTAACCGTACATTTCCTCCAATATGTGAATTGTCACTATTTTTCGACGCCAACAGACCATCAGTTGCACCTATCAATACCCTTGCCATGCCCATCTGTCCATGGGCCTGTGTCTACCAGTCACTGCCCAACGTTGTCGGTGTACGTCAATCGTCATCAACACTGAAATGTACAAGAGGGAACATTGTTATCGATTGGAAAACCCTGGTGTGTTTCACGTACCACTTGCAAGCTTCTGATGAAATTAAACCGTCCGGCATTTTACTCCGGCGACGTTGACGTCACGGTGACGACATGACGGTCATTAACGCTGATCTTTGACCCTCCGTGCAACACTAGGGGTCAGTGGTCCCCCATCTTTGCAGAAAGGGGCGCTTCTCTCTGCACAGCAAATGCTTTGGGCAAGCTGCTATTGATTTGTTGTTGATGTACGATCCATACAATGTCTTGCAACCGGAGGATATAATTATTTGGGAAGGCTAGTCCTTCCTAGCTTGGGCTTGTCCCCTTTCAAGTCATTTTGATGAGATTGACTGAGATTTACAACTTTTCAGAGGAACGGTCCTTATTACGCTGATGTAAAAGCGACATGTGTGGACTGAGGATGAGGCCGAAAAGCCAAATGGATTGAACTTTCTTCTTTCTCAATTCTTTAATGCTTTTTCAAAAACGTGTAATTTCAGATGAATTACCCATTACCGTTTTAACTCATTCTGTAATATTTAGACGCATGAGACAGTTCAAATTGGAGGTATTGTTTGGGCTGAATGTGATTTAAAGCCGCTTGTTATCTCGACATGCATGTAGAACAAATTGTGTGATGGGAGCATTTTTTATCAGAACATTTGACTTAAGAATGTTTTTAAGGGATGTTTGCTGAGCCTTGTTTATTGTTTAACGCCATACTCAGCAATATCTCCGCTATTTGAGAGAGGTCTGTAGTTACCCGAGTCTGAACCAGACTTCCAGTGACTGACATGAGCATCGATCTCCACAATTTGGATACGATGATATGTGTCAACCAAGTCAGTGAGCCTTACCACCCGATCCCGTTAGTCGCCTCTTACGACAAGCATGGGTTGCTGAAGATCACTTCTAACCCGGGTTCGTTATCAGAACGCACCTATGATTTGACAACTTGATCAATATTCACAATGAACCAGTACAAGTCATTCCCTACTTGAATTAAGCATTAAACCCAGTCGTATGGAGTGAATGAGTATAATTTTACGCCGCTTATGGCAATAAACCAGCAATATCACGGCGGAGCATTCGTGACCAACTCGTGTTATTCCGGGACAAGCCGAATAGCGTCTTCTTGGAGGTTACGGAAAGGGGCGAGTGGTGACGAATGSGGGTGGAGGACACGAGAAATGGGCTTCACACGTTGTACCCATGTAGGGTATCGAACCCGGGTGTTAGGTGCGACGAGCTAACACTTTACCCATTAAACTACCCCGCCGCCCCTCTTATTATAGAACGCGTAAACGATTAACCATAAAGTGCATAATTATGAACAGTAAAGAAAATTACGAATACCTTTCTGAAAGGCTTCTATTGTTTACACCACGCTTTTGTTTAATACAGTTTATTCATAGGGTATATAATTGCAATTGGTTGTAAATGTGTACATTAGCACATGATGAATATTAAAAACTGACATGATTTCCTTTAACATCAAAATTTGTGTAAAAGCTATAGCTGGCGACGTGAGTGAGTGAGTTTAGTTTTACACCTCACTCAGCAATATT
>VKKT01001426.1:95833-106091 GCA_008038995.1 Haliotis laevigata | reverse complement strand
AACCACTTGGTGATTGGATATAGGGCGCTATACAAATGGACTTATTATTATTATTATTATTTCGCACACAGATCTGGATACAGCAGGGAGTAGGGGATGCGGATTAAATTTTAAAGCTATTTAAGGAAAGATTAATTGACTGTGCCAAGCAAGACTGGCATGCAGAACTTACAGACAAAGCCTCCATACAATTATATTCTACTATAAAACCATCATTTGCTTCCGATATTGTATATATATGATCTTAATGATATAAAATATCTGAAGGCACTACTTATTAGTAGAAGCTGTTACAATCGTCTAGGAATACAATGTATTAGAAAAGTTTGTTTTGATTATGAAAGTCCTGAGTCTAACTGTTTCTATAGGTAATGTAACCGAAGATGAAATCCATATTATACATTATTGTCAAATTTGTCAAATTCTTCGTAACGATGTACTACTTATTTTCAAATACAGCAGATATATTAATGGTTTCAGGTACATGTATTTAATGAATTGCAATGATAATAATTTCATGTTAGGAAATACTTATACAATGTGTTTCGTATACAAGGAGAATTCCTTTGATATGCATGCGTGTATTTACATGTAAATATTAATGTACTGTGTTCTGAGTCCATTGAATTGAACTGAATTTACAAACTGGTCGGCGGCCAATTCACAATCGGTCGGGCGATGAGAAGCACAGAAATAAAAATATGTTGATCTTATCATGAAAGATAACAAAACCCATTTTGTTCTGCGAGCTTGGGGGGTCGGGGGTGGGGTGGTCATCCATTTTGTACACACGTACTGGGGGTGGGGTGGGTGTGTGTGTGTTAATAAATTTTGTACAAAAATTATTTTAAATTATGCTTAGAAATTATGGGTAGGCGGGGGTGTCATTGATTTTGAACATGACATACAGGGGGTGGGGTGGGGGTTTACGTATTTTGTACATAAAATTTAGGGGGCGGGGTCATTCACATTGTCCATGCTTCTCCATAAAAATCATCATCACTCCCCCCAAGCCATACATTATGAACGGTCCCTAAATCACACAATTAAATATCGAATCGACATCAGCTTGATTTATGTCCTTGTCACAGCTCCAAAACTCGAGGATGTCAAGGGACGGCTGTCGGCCCTGCAGACGTTGTCAGTTATCGAGATCGTCGTCGGAGTACTGTGTTTCACTCTCGGCATCCCCACATTGGTGTTCACCAAAGACAACCCTGCCTATCCCTTCTCTTCTGGATCCGGAATATACACAGGAATAGAGGTACCGGAATCGGAATGGATGTTGTGTGTTCTTTGGGATTCAGGGCCTATTTTTCGTTTTCCAGTATGAAAATGAAAAAATACGGATTGAATATTTCGCAAACCAAATAATGTCTCTGATGGATTATTATATTTTCTTGTAGTGTTTGACGTTTATATCAGTCTACCTTGAATATCGTAAGTGACTATATGGAGATTTAATTGTCAGTTATTATGCAGGTGTTTGATTGGTTAAACACACGACAAACACGTAATTTGCTTGTCACAAGATGATTAATTGAAATATTTGTATTCCCTTTCGGACTTCAAGAACACACTTAAAAAGCATCTTCGTGCAGTCCTATATATTCTGGGTTGACGTCTCATGTTATCAACCACTCGTTTGGCCAATACCTTTCGCCGTAATATATATAGATGGAATATTAATTATTGCTGCGTAATACATCACTTCACACTTCCCTCGCCACCCTCGCAGGATCGTGAAAAGGGTTGTGAAGTGTTATGTTCACGCCAACGAATGCTTGAATTGGAATACATGTACAGTACTTGTATTGCTTAAGTTCATATTCTCTCACTTTATGCAGGTGAATCACAACGTTCAAATTCTGATACAAAAAATGGGATATTGTATAAACTAGGGCTGGGACGGGTAACCCAGATACCCGGGGCGGGTGGGTAATGAATTGGACATGGGTACCGTCGCAATACCCGGAGCCGTTTTGATCATGTGACTAATAGATTATACAATGTAATATGTTATTCTTCCATGATTAAAAGGTTGTATTGTCTTTGAAGATTTAGCCATAATTAACAGTCACTTCTTTAGAATACAAAACATGGTTAAGATTTTGAAAAAGTCTAAATTTTAGCCTCCGAGCTGAAGAATATATTGCCATTCCTTGCAAATTTGATGTCAGGAATTAACATAACGGGTATCCGGGTAGGGTAGGGTAATAGAGGGTAGGGTACCCGGGTAGAAAATTTGGACTCGTCCCAGCCCTAGTATAAACACACAAGCTTGGGGTCAATGAGCATATTTTGCTATCTACAGCGAACCAGGATATATACTATATACTAGAGAATGTGTACATGTATTGTCTCGTGAGACTCGTATCGCGATACAGGACTCCATCGCCGTTCGGGACAATAGTACAATTATGTAAAACTATTGTGATCATATATCTGCTTTCTTCACCAGGTTATCCTGACAGGAATGTTTGGGATATTAACACTGAATGAAGCAAAAGCTACAGATCCAGCGAGACTGCGATGTCTAGTAAGTACCATTAGACAGTGAACACTACCATAAAACACAAATTCATTTACCTGGTATCGATAGTGTAGCGTCATCACAAGCAGACACACATCTTATAAATCTGTTTTCTCGGTACGCTGTGGATCCGTGTAGATCCGGGCGAGAATATTGATCCTCAGTAACCCATGCTTGTAAGAGGCGACTAACGGGATCGGGTGGTCATGCTCGCTGGCTTGGTTGACACATGTCATCGTATAAAAAGATCGTAGATCGATGCTCATGATGTTGATCACTGGAGTGTCTGGTCCAGACTCGATTATTTACAGACTGCCGCCATAGTGCTGTAATATTCCTGAGTACGGCTTAAAACTAAACTCTCTCACTCACTCGGTACGCAGTGAGAACAGAAAAAAACTAATCAAACAGTTTCATTAGCTACCGTTAGAAAAAGTATATAACCCGTCCTGTGAAATGTTTACAGAGAAACAAAAAAAAATCGTAAGAGGCGACTTACGGGATGGGGTGGTCTGGTTTGCTTGACAAAGGTCATCGTATCCCAATTGTGTAGAACGATGCTCATGATGTAGATCGCTGGATTTTCTGGTCCAGATTAATTTATTTACACACCACCGCCATATAGCTGTAATACTGCTGAGTGAGGCGTAAAACAACTAACCAGCCAACCAATCTTATTCTTTTCCGATTCTTTTCTTAAAAGTTATTGACGGTAATCTTAGTAAAGCGATGGCTCGTATCGCTGATTCCTATTGCCACGTTAATGTTTTATTCCTGTTCCTCGTTGTGTTATTGCTGGAGTATTGCTGAAAGCGGCATAAACCATTATACTTACTCGTTTAACATCAGCAATAACGTCTCCAGCAACCAATGCCTGTGATAGTAAGAGGTAACTAATTGGATCGGCATGTCAGACTTGCATGAAATATTTGCAGCATTTACTGCGATTTATCATAACAGATTGTATTCATAAGTTTAACGTTCGGCTTCTGCGTAAAACAATATCCATAGCTATAGTAGCTTGTTTAGAGAGATTTGATATAGATAGTTTGAAAGAACATTTTCTATCAAAAATAATTCCAAGATATTTATAAACATTAACAGTTTTCCTTAGGTTCGTTCAACTAACTGGTTGAAATATCCAATTGGGGCATTCCAATTTATATAGAGACAATTGGGAAGTCTAACTAATGGGATGTCTAACTAATGGGAGTAAGCCGTGACTTGGTTGATGCTTGTTAGTTGGTTGGTTGTTGTTTAACGCTGCACTCAGCAATATGTCAGCATATGATGCCGATAGTTTTTCATTTCTACCATCGATTAATTGCTATCGGAGACTCAACAAATGCAATCCATAGATAGTTCGATGCCTCGTTACAGTCCTACAAATTGCATATGTTGCAAAAGTATTTGGCAACAGTTTCTCGCCTAGAAACGTCCTGACGTTTGTAATGTTTTGGTCCAAGTCAAGTTTCAAAAGTGTGTGGTCTCATTTGCTCGGAGTACACTACATATTACATCATGGAAGTAATATAGAATTATTCGGCAAGTGATGCTTGACGTTTTCGAGTTTAATGTCTGAAAGAGACGTTTACTACATAATTCTTCATCTCAACTCCGTAGTCAGACAATGCAATAATACAACATTGTTAGTACAATATATCAATACGACGTTTTGCAAAGGAATCATGAAAAAACAAAACAAAAAGAAAAAAACAACCCCCCCCAAAAAAACCAAACCAAAACAAAACAACAAAAAACAAACAAAAAACAAAACAAAAAAACCCAAATAAAACAAAAACAACAACAACCCCCCGTCTTATAGCTGGAATATTGCTAAAGCGGCGTAAAACCCAACTCACACACTCTCTTGGTTGTCACAGTGATTTTAGTCACCGAGAACAGAACTTGTACCAAACAGGAGGATGCTCCCTGGGACGGTCTAAATACAATTTCCTGCTCATTATCAACTTTATCATTTGTTACTTCAGTAGAAGACCCGGGTTCGAATCCCCACATGGCTACAATGTGTGAATCCCATTTCTGGTGTCCCTCGCCGTGATATTGCTGGAGTATTGCTAAAAGCGGCGTACAACTAAACTCAATAAATTAATGTTAATTCAGTTTTCATTTCTCTCCAGGTAATCACATTTCGAGTGTTTTTATCACTGGGAATAGACGTTGGATTAGTCCACTTCGCCTACGGGATCTGGTCATGTGTCGTCTGCTTCACCGGAAATGGCGGCGGCACGTGCGGGGGCACACACCATTCCGCCAACAGTCTGCTCGCCGTGCTCAATATGACCGTAGGACTGGCCATTTTGGTGCTATGCTTAGTGAGCACTATCGTCGGTTGGCAGCCATTCAAGTTATTCTGGAAAATGGGGAAGGTCGAAGACGACAAGGAGACAGTGAAGGCCTAGACGTGCCTTCTGACCGCCCTTGGCTCTTCTCAGCTCAACAGAACCTCGGGGTAATGGATAGGCGAGCGACCCAAATGTTCTGTTCCGAAGTCTACAGAATACTGAAGACTATCGGGACTTACATTGTCTGTGATCCTTTACATGCTCAACCTCTCGTATCTGATCGAATGGATATCCTTGTCCGTTATGTATATATGGCCTAAAGAGACTGGAAATTTGAAATAACTAATTTATCCCATGTTTTATTTTTCCGTAAACGGCTCGAGCGGTGAGCTTTACATACATATTACCAGACCCATTCGTCACCATAGATTCAGATCGGAAATGACGGATCTTCGGCATTATGAGCGAACGCTTTAACCCCTAGCCCCTCCGGACTGAGAAAGAAACTATGGTGGCGAATAGGTGTGTATGGCATGCTAATAAGTAATGATGAGCGTCTGGAACATCCCAGATGCATACGTAACGTTTCGAATGTTTTTGAATTGTCTCTCACTTCTGGTTTTTTAGATGCAACATTCATGAATATTCATCTCTGTGTGTGATGCAAATGTGTTCATATGCCTTCGGATACTGGATTCAACGTCAACACGACAGCCAATTTGTGTTTTTGAAACACTTTCCTCCTGAATTTAATCAGTGGATCACACCAGCATTTGGATACGTTTCATCTAACATTAACCTTCAGGTCCCAAGTAATTGGTTGTCAGCATTAAGGATTAATTTTCTGGGTGAGACACTGTTATTTGTTGGATAATCGTCAGCCAACCAAATGTAAACTGGCTAGCTATTCTCGAAACGTTCGTAGCCTTACGAGCTTCTTAAGCCCATTCTTAACACATTGGCTACGATCAAAGTTAAGAATTCTTAGGGCTACGCACATTTCGAGAATAAGGTCCTGTTTCTTTACTGCCGTCCCATTCTTGTCTCAATATGTCTGATGGTCATGCCCGCGCTTCTCACAACATCGAGTTTACAAGGAGGTTACATAAGTCGAATTTTTGCGTAAGTCGATATTTGGCATCAATCGATTTTTGACATAAGTCGAATTTGGTCGGGTGCATTTATCTGAGGCTCCGGGAATCTCTCTGCTGAGTAGTGTCCCTTTGGTTTAACGGGAACGTATAATCGTGTGTTTGAAACCTGTTCGCCCGATTGTAAACTGACATCGGAAAGAAAGTACACATCTGGTGCTTTGATGTTTTTTCAGAAAATCAACGTAAATAGTGAGGCGCTGGCGACGTTTCTTTTACATAAGATATCTATGGCATCACGTACACAATCTTTGTGACTTGTAAGTCGCAATAAGAAAATGTTTACGTAATGTTTTCAATAGTCCCAAAGCACTAGGTGTGTACTTTCTTTTGTATATCAGTATCATAAAAATCTATGATTAACTTGTCTTCAGATTTTTACCCACATCAAGTTGATGATATAATTGAACTACAGTGAAGTAAGTGAACTGATTAAACGTGAAACACTCGACGTGTGCAAACTACATATCCATGGAGACAAGGAACAGGTTAAAATATTCAGATTTACAACTAAAACAGTATTGGACTGTTTGCTACTTTTGCAGAAAACCACCAATATATTTATTCAAGAGTTCCTGGAATTCTTTATGCTGCAGATTTATGCAGGGACACCAATTTATGGTAGTCAATGACATCATGAGTGAGTGAGTGAGTGAGTTTGTTTTGATGCCGCTTTTATAAATATTCCAGCAATATCACGGCGTGGGACACCACAGTTTGGTGACGACCTCAGAGTAGTGAAGCACCGAGTGCAACACAATACATGTGTGTACATATTTACCTACTGACGTGGCTGATGTATAGCATAGAACAACGATGTACGTACACATACCGTATGAAATTCTGACGCTTTGTATAGTGGCACTACCTCAGTACTCAACTGACATTTGATGGTATATTCTCAGTTGGGAAAGGTGTACTCATATACCTGTGTAAATACTCCTAAGAAATGGTTTTACTTGTATTTATGTTAAAGTTTTCTTTTATAAACTGCTTGCCTAAAGAAAGTGTTCATCCATGGTGATGGTGGTAAAAGGCGGAACACAGAGGAACAGTAATGGTTGGTATTGATTGTATTTTATGCTGCTATCGTTGTTTATTTTGGACCTTTAAATAAGGCTAAGTTTTCGACAGTTGTTTACAGCTAGTATGGTTTTGAAAACATTTCAATATTTCTTCATCAAAACCAGTTGCCAGACGTATACTTTCTTTTGCCGAGTAGTTTGTCTACTGTACCTGTGTAAATACTCCTTTAAATACTTTTATTTGTTAATATGTCTATTATGCTTTTTTAAAATAAAATAATTTATTTTTTGTTACAAGGATGTCATTTTTAATGCAGAGTTGCTTCCCTTGGATAGGCCAGCAGCCTATCATGATGGGTTCGAATCGCGGTTAACTGTGTTTTTTGGTTAGTCAGCACCATGCCATTGCGTATGGGTTTCACCGAAGTGGAAGTTGGTGGCTTTGGTGGCCTTGTAGTTAAGGTGTTTGCTTGTCACACCGAAGACCCGGGTGTGATTCCCCACATGGGTACAATGCGTTAAGCCTATTCCTGTTGTCCCCTCCGTGATATTGCTGGAATATTGCTGAAAGCGGCGTTAAGCCAATACTCACTCACTCAGTTTGGCAGAATTGCATCCCTGTACCAGCTGACTCGTGAAGGTCCGAGTTAGAATTGATCTTCAGTAACCCATGATTGTCGTAAGAGGCGACTAACGGGATCGGGTGGTCAGGCTGCCTGACTTGGTTGATGGTTGACACATGTCATCGGTTCCCAATTGCGCAGATCGATGCTCACTTTGTTGATCACTGGATTGTCTGGTCCAGACTCGAATATTTACAGACCGCCGCCATATAGCTGGAATATTGCTGAGTGTTGCGTAAAACTAAACTCCCTCTCTCGCTCACCCTGTGCCAGCAGCTCATGATCATGCGTTCGAATCTCGGTTATGTTTCAAGGTTTGCCGGCACCATGCGATTGCTTGTGGGTTCCACCAAAGTGGTTCTTCGAACTTGAACCGACCCGTGAAGATCTGGGTTAAAAAATGGTCTTCAGCAACCCATGCTTGTCGTAAAAGGCAACTAACGGGATTGGGTGGTCTGGCTGGCTCGTAGACACACTACCACTTGTTATCGTATCCCAGTTGTGTAGATCGATGCTCATGTTGTTGATCACTGGAATGTCTGGCCCAGACTCGTTTTTTTACAGACTGTCGCCATATTGCTGGAATATTGCTGAGTGCGGCGTTAAACAACAAACACACACACCGTCCAACATGAAGTTAATACACCGACTTGAATTTGGAAACTGCGATAAACCAGTTTCTTACAATCTTTTGTTAAAAGCGAGACAACTCTATTTTGCAATGTTGGCGTTGACATATTTTACGGACGCTTCATACCAAAGCACATACGGTCGGAAATACTATTGCTTTGTAATATTGGTTGGTTGGTTTGTTGTTTAACGCCGCACTCAGCAATATTCCAGCTATATGGCGGCGGTCTGTAAATAATCGAGTCTGAACCAGACAATCCAGTGATCAACATCATGAGCATCGATCAATTTTGTAATAGACACCTGTGCCAATTACTCTTGGAAAGTCCAGTGAATGAGTGAGCATGGTTTTCATCAATATTCCAGCAATATCACGGCGGGCTCAAAAGAAATGGGCTCACACATTGTAACCATGTCGGGTGTCGAACCCGGGTCTTCAGTGTGACTAGCGAAGGCTTCAACCTCTAGGCTACCCCACCGCCCATAACGTATCTGAAATGCGTGTGGTGTTACGACTATGACGGTATGCTTTGAGATGACCAGGTACAGCATTGGCCTTGCCCTTGACACGGCTTCTCCGTTATAGGTTTCATAAAGGGGCGGTGAGGTAGCCCAGTGGTTAAAGCGTTCGCTTGTCAAGCTGAAGACCCGGGTTCGATTCCCCATTGGGTACAATGTGTGACTACATTTCTGGTGTCACCTGCCAGAAATGGATATTGAAAATCAGACCACTCTTCCCCATAATACTTGAAATATTAGTTACTTGAAGTTATTTTTGTTATCCGTTTTATTGCTAATAATATATAAATAAATAAAAGTAATATATCCTGACATTTTCCGTCACTGGGAAGCTGTTATTATTATAATAAACTAGACATATTCCTGAATATTTAGGGTTTTTATTGCCTGAAATTTTAAACCACTTGTTTGTGCAGATGCCATATAGCTGTGAAATAGGAAACAAGTGACCTATCGAAAGTCCATCACTGATCAAACCTACAGATGCATACAGACCCATCCAATTAATACCATTGATGAACTGGAATTCATTTTCTTGATCAATTCGGATACGCCCTTATACTGCGCTTACGGTTGGCGCAGCATTGATTGAGAACCAGTCGAGATTTCTGGGATATCATCCGGGTAGGTACGGGGATTGAAAAAACAATAACAAAGGCAACAGTCAGTCCCGAAAATCAGTTCCCCTTGTCACAAGCAACCTGTTTTGCACGGGTGAGTGAAGAAGAGGCGCGCGAGTTTTACCCACCTAACAACTCCCAGCTGGTGACCTACCACTCGTTTCCACATCGACGAGACGTAACTAACACTGCATGAATTGTGTGTGGTCATTGCTTCATTGAAACACACGAGAGCCCTGACTTCTTGTGATATACCGAGGAGGTTTAACTGTTGAAATTTCTTCTGAAGATGAAGTGTTGCAAAGGTCATGGATGTAAGTAGATGTGTAAATATATAGCTTGTATGTTTGTGTTTTTGAGAGTATATTTTACGGATCCTTATCTACTGACAAGCCTGAGTGTTGCTTTCGGGGTGAAATGATGCGCGGGCGAGTAGATATGTCCGTGTTTGAATGTACCGAGACGTATTCGTTGTGGATTAAAGGTGCGCTTACAAATGGTGTTGGTCACCAAAAGCAGCGCAAACAAATCTCTTGTACTATTAATGAAGGATTGCTATAACAGCATATATGGTTTCTGGTTGGCAGTGCTTAGCGTGAACTCCTAGCAACAGGTAGCAGCTTGTGACCTCATTATATACGAGTAGAAATGGTTCAATCGATAATCCATTTGCGGTCAACCCTGTGTTTTAAAACTGGTTATGAATTGAGGTGACATAATGTTGACAATATATTTCCCCCACAGACTATCAACTATCTAGCTATAGCTTCCGATCCAGATAGTAATTCAATAGTAGCCTGCGACCTCGTTGTATCGCGGTACTTGACATATCCGTAATCGTAAATGAAATT
>VKKT01001426.1:34869-51621 GCA_008038995.1 Haliotis laevigata | reverse complement strand
TGCTTCACTGCGGCATGGTATCTCAGTGGGCTAGCACTATAAAACCAGCTTAAGTCGTCATATGAGCGAAATATTCTCAAGCACGACGTAAAACCCAATTTCACCTCACCTCACCTCACCTCTATAAGCTTAGTATAATACATATCTTGACTCTTCGTTGCGTAAGTGACTTCACATAGGCAATCTCTCAAACCACTAACTTCGGTCAGAATTTCTGTTGCCATGAGCTTCAACTCAATAACAAAACAGAATCTCTTTTCATGACAAGGGGTCTTCATAGATCTGACAAAGGCGAAGAATGAAAGACATGAACTTCTTGGTGAAAAGATGTTTTCATGAATATTTAGAAAGAATATGGTCCTCGGGAATAGGTCGTTTTCAGGAAGACGGCAGTTTGTATTTTAATCACCACTGCCAACTTGTAGCCAAATAAAAAATGCTATGTCGTGATTAGAGAATGTAATCGTTTTTAAGGTACGTAAATCATTATTGTTTGCTTCATTTGGAAACTACTTGGTAATGTGATGGGCTTGTCAGAGGTGAAAGTAGTTTTCAGAGGGTGTCCGAATTACGATCTATTTCAGAACACTTGGAACAAAGGCTCGTGTTGCCAAACGGCCAGTCAAGGCACAGAGCTGCCGAATTGTCACCACAATCAGGTGTCCTTTGTTTAAAAGCACTGTGCGCATTTCGCGTTTCAGCAATGATCTTTCTTTTAAAAACACCTTGCGCACTTGTTTGGTTTCAACAACGATCCTTCTTTTAAAATCACCCTGTTCACCTGTCGGGTTTCAACAAGGGTACGTTTAAAAGCACCCTGAAACATGCATTCTGAAACACTTGTACTGCCTACAAGATTATGCAATGGGCTGAGTTCAAGCCATGTACAAGTTTCAAACACTGTCAGCAAATAAGACGCCAACATTAATATACTATATATTTTGTCAGAAAATACTCATTCGAGTTAATAGTGATTTACTGGAATCAAATGAATGTCAAGCATCTTTACCCAGTCCACAAAATGAAGTCGACGCCTCTCTCTATGTCGGCCATGGCGTTGATGCTGTCGAGTATGAGCCGCCAGGGGGAGTCACACCAGTAGTCGCCATAGATACCACGAACCGGAACTTCGTCATTACAGGACCGCATTTCAGACCAGTACGTTGTGTCGTAATGATAGTCCGTGATGTGCCAGAAGTAACCTTACAATAAGGGAAAACCATCAATGAGCGTCAAAAGTGTGGTTTTCCTCCAAAACGTAGTTGATACGTGGGAATACTGTTGAAAGCAGCGTAATCACAATTCACTCAACTCAACAGATCGATAAACCCAAAAGCGGATCGAGATATTCGTAAGTTTACTGCATGTGTTAATGATATTTCAATAATTAATGGGGTTAATCGGGGGTCGGTATGCACCAAAAGGAGAATAAAGAGTTCCGTATAATCAGTGGATCGCGTCTGGGTTGAGAGACCGGATGCATTAAAGAGTGGAGTTTGGATTTGCCGCCAGGGTCCATGGGAGATAACTCTTTAACTAGCACTTCTCATTTGCAGGCTGATGTAATTCCGGAAATATCCGAATGGTCTCAAATGGTTCGGAAACAAAGTGGGAAACGTGACGCTCCTAACGCTCGCCGTTTCGGCATAGTTGTAAAAATAGTTCGATAACGCAGCGGAATGAAAAGACTAACCGACTGAGTTTGGTTTTACGCCGCTTTTAGCAATATTCCAGCAATATCACGGCGGGGGACACCCGAAATGGGCTTCACTCATTGTACCCATGTGGGGATTCGACGGAATGAAAAGAAATATACATACAAATGAAAAAATAAATAAATAAAAAGAAACTGATTCATAATCGGATAAAACGCCATGTAAGTTGTCATCATGTAAAATCATTTATTTTGATACTAGGAATAACGATTGTTGATATACCGCGCCTGATTTTGATCATGGCATCCTAGCTGACGGAAGCACTTCAAAAATAATTTTTCTGACATTTCAACGCGCGTTGTTGCGTTGGTTTTCTCAAAGCAAGGCATGGGTAGACTGTAAACAGTGTTGCCCTTTTAAGGGTTATTCAAATCTGTCTGGGCCGACAACAATCGCGGTGTATTCGAGATTTGTATCTTCATATAATTTAGTCTATTATTTGTATAGTTGTTGGCAGGAGGTTTGGGATGTAGTTTGTGGAAGACCGACTGGAGGGAATAGGATATGCCTTATGGATTGTGGGGTGGGTGGGTTGAAGGTTGTGGGATGCAGGCTATTTTGGTTTGGGTTTGGGTTGTGGCGGACCGGCTGTAAGGGTTGGGGTATGGGTTGTGGACTGTGGGGTTGAGTTGTTGGGTTGTACAGGTCTGGAGGTGTGGGTTGTGGGATGCGGGATGTTGGGTTTGGAGAAGGGTGTTGTGAGACTGTGGGGTTTTGAGGTTGTTGGTTGGGGATGAGAGTTGTGGGTTTTTTGGGTTGGGGATGGATGTTGTGAGTTTGTTGGATGCTGGGTTGGGGATTGGATTGTGGATGGGTATTGTGAGATAATGGGGTTGGGGATAGGTGTTTGTTAGGCTGTGTTGTTGTGTGGTTTGGGGTTGGGGATGATTGTTATGAGGTTTTGGAGTTGGGGATAGGTGTTTGTGAGACTGTGGGGTTGTATGATTTGGGGTTGAGGTGGGTGTTGTGTTGTGAGGTTGAGGCATGCAGGGTATTTGGGTTGTGGGGTGTGAAATTTTGGGTTGATGGTTTTGAGTATTAATGATAAATGATCCCTGACTATTGTTTAGTATATTAAGAATCTAGCTTGGACTAAATACTAACCCATATATTCAATGAATATTTGAATATATTCATACTCTATTACTCTCTCGCATAAGATTACATCTAGGACATTCAAACCCTGCAAGCACACATCGAGTAGGACCCGGGGTAATACATGCACGTATCCAAATAGGGGAAGGTATTTGAGTCTCGGTACACTCACGAGTCTATCCTGTTCTGGATCTTTGGCAATGGTTCGAGCGTGTTTACACACCTTAATATAAATATCATGACACTGTATGATGACTTGAATAATACCTGAAGGTCGCGAGGCTTCTCCGTGTTATGAGACTAGGGTATGGGGTAGCCTCCCTCGAAACTCCCAAGACATGGGTTCGATCCTGACGTTGATATGGCGTAAAACCATACTCATTCACTATGAAATGAGTTAGTGAGTTTAGTTTCACGCCGCTTTAAGCAATATTCCAGCAATATCACGGCGGGGGACACCAGAAATGGGCTTCACACATTGTCCCCATGTGGGGAATCGAACCTGGGTCTTCGCGGTGACGAACGGACGCTTTATCCACGAGGATACCCCACAGTTTTTTAAAGAAGTAAATTACGGAGTAGAAACTTTAAGATTTCATTGTATTCATCATATATTTTGCAAGAAACTGTGGGAATATGTAAACATCACAGGCATACCTGTTGGCCAGCCTGGAAATAATCGGACGTGGGATAGGTAAACTAGTGGTTCTAAGAATGAGCATTTGGTACAAATAAGGGAGCTTGATGACTTGATCCATCTAAGTGACCCCTTGCTACCAGCAACGTAATAATTTGACATTGCCTAGATCACCACAAGAATGTTTGCATCAAAATGTCTCATGGCAATACATATTATTAGTAAAGAAATAAGCCACTGACTTGTATCAGCTGACCGAAAGACAATGCATCAAAGACAATTGCCGGAGTTAGAAACAAGGATATATCCTTTTGATCACATATTTCTGAACTCGTCGGGATACCAGGGTGTATAAAAGTTTGAAAATCAGTCTAAAACATTCAGTCTAATAAAAAGCATGACAGTCAAGAGTAGTGTGTTTACTCAGAGTATCCAGTGTCAGTAGACAGTGTGAACGTCAGCGCTTTGTGCAATCCAGAATTTATTTGAAATATTTGAAGCAATTTCCGGAATTAGATATAAGATATGTACTCTTGATTGCTTATTTCTAAACTCGTCGAGGAGAACCTTTGAACCAGGGTGTATAAAAGGTTTGAAAATCAGAGAACACTTCTGCAAAACACTTGACAGTCATGAGTAGCGTGTTTTCACAGAGTATAAAGTGTCAGTAAACAATGTAAACGTGAGGGCTTTGTATAATCCAGACGATCTAGAATTTATTTGAAATAGTCAGGCGAAAGCTTCTATTTATGTCTTTATCTCCATCGCTTCTGAACACAGACATTCCCCTTCCCTTCTTTTTAATCGTCGTATATTCGCATTACATCACAATACAACATGTATTTCATTTTAAAGTTAATTAACGTGGTTAGCTGTTACACGCACTATAAATGAACAATTCTCACCTTCTTGTGCACCAGCACATGTTGAATATAACAGAAGTATACAAAACAGTTTTATCCAACTGCAGTGCATTCTGCTCCGTGTCCAGGTCACTTTTCCGTCGTACGGTCGACCCAGTCACGTGAGACGAGGCGGTGTGCAAAAGTACATTGACTGTGACCCACAAGCCGAAGATGTTAGAGTTTTTAAACGTCATAACAAAATTTAAGCTAGATCAGGATGAATCAACTTACATCCTTAGTGGAAAACTTTAAGTCTCGATTGTTTGTCGAGGAATATCCTGAAATGAGAATGCTGTTGCTTGCTCGTTGATGGTAACTTTCCCGGTACTTATACTTTCTTTTGTGAAGAGCGAGTGAGTGAGTGAGTGAGTATGGTTTTACGCCGCTTTTTGCAATATTCCAGCAATATAAAGCTGGGAACACCAGAAATGGTATTGTACCCATGTGGGGAACTAAACCCGGATCTTCAGCGTGACGAGTGGACGCTTTAACCATAAGGCTGTCCCTTGCTATTTCGTTATAATGGTCACGATGAACCAGTTAACTAGTGTTTTGTTTCGAAAAGTATATTTTGATATCCTTGAACGAAATGTGACATCTAAAGTTAGAACAATCAGATGCCTCTGTTATATTCGGTTGAGTCGTAAAATATATTATACCTAAATTTTAACAAAATCTCTAAATATCGATGAGATGGTTGTAGAAGAAAGATACTAAGTTAAGTAAAGTTATATAACACATGCAGTGTCACACTATTTTAACAAGCAAAGAAAAAGTCGTGGGTGGTCGCTGTTTAGAGATAGTTGGAATGTGCACGGCGGAGTGTACATAAACCATGGTTTTACTATTTGTTATCAGGCTTTTAGTCACCTTTCGGTGTAGATACTTACACTGTTATCAAGCTTTTAGCTTGATATCCGTTTAAGAATCTCCACCGAAACGTCTCTACCGTTATCAAACTTTGTATCAATTTTGCTTGGATTATTAAAGTTAACGTTGCACATATTCTTTTACTAACCAAACACTTTTTCTCAAAAACTACAAACAGTTATGCCATGGCGTATGTGAGGCGAGGTGAGATTGGGTTTAACGTCGTGCTTGAGAATATGTCACTCATATGACGACGTGCATGCGTGTGTATGTCGAGTGCGGCTGCGTGCACTAGCCCAGACTGAAGTTGGTTTTATAGTGCTAACCCACTGAGATACCATGCCGCAGTGAAGCATGAATACTCCACTGAGAAACATTATACTGACTCCGAGCCGACCAGTCCTTGATGTACCCATTAATGCCGAGCGCCAGGCAGGGACCAACAAGTACAATATTTTAACAATATCTTTTGGTATGACGCGGTCGGGGATCGAACCCGCGACCGTCCGCTCTCCGGGCGGACGCTCTAACCACTACACCACGGAGGCGGTCCCGTGGCATATGCAAAAGCTTGATAACGGTGTAAGAATCTACACTGAAACGTCGCTCTATGCTGTAAACAAGAGGTTGAAATCCATAGAGTCGTTTGCTTCATTATTGACTCACCAATTTCAAGCATGCCGACCATCACATACATTGTACTTTCTATTTTTATATATTCAATTCTGCTTAGTTTCTTAAAGTTATTCTTTGTGCATATTCCTTTTCCTTCTTCTAATTACATTTTCTGAGAAAGTACAAATAGTAAAGCAATGGTGTATATAAAAGCTTAACAACAGTATAAAAAGCTTAATAACAGGGTAAGAATTTACACCGAAACCGCGCTCTATGTAATAAATGCGATAAGTTGTTATACATATAGCCGCATGCTTCAATATTTTGTATGTCCTTTCAAACTTTGTTTATACCATTAGTTTTTCGGTTTACCACTAAGGGGTAATATGTACGAGATTAACGTTTGATGAAAGAAAAACAAACAAATAGGGAGCTAACCTTAAAGTACCTTCACAACAAAACATGCAACAATTAATATCAGCATTTTTTACATGAAGAACAGGTTTTACATATACAAAGTGGTGCAAACAAAAGCAGTAGTAATAAATTCTGGGATCCTTTGATGATTTAATTTATATTAACAAAATAATATTCAGTAGATGTTACTTATTGTTATTGTTACATTCACTAAAAACAAAAGAAAAGTTGTAAAACATATATTTATTATGGGATAAATATTGGGACAAACACAACAGTGAAGACAAAACGTTCCGTCACTATTGCACGGATGTAAAGTGTAAGATCGCACGTAATTGACCACTGTCCTTTATCAGTCAAATTGAATAATATTCGTATGAGTTATGCCGAATGTCACAAGCTAATGGATGAAGACTGCATGATTCACAGCGTTCAAGGGTCGTGAACGAAGGTTATCGTGTTTCCTTACCATATGTTTGGATCGACGATTTATTTTACAACAGTATCTGTTAAATGTTCACATATTTTACGAATGAAGGAAAAATGATAAAGAGTAAAGTACGAAATGAAACTCACATTATGAACACAGAGATCGATATTAAAGAAACATTTCTCCTACTATAGAATACAACATATGGTGACTAAGATGACAATAAGAATGGACGAAGAACACAACCTTGCCGAACCTCCAACTATTGCTGTGTAGCAAGAATCGAACGAATCCTCGGTCATGTGGATGAAACCACAGTTTAATTCAGCTCGACACTTCTCGTCACAGGCATTGACTGTCGTTTCTCCATTAGCCAGGACGGAGCGGTGTTTGATAAACTTATCAAGAATAGATTTGTCTGTCTTGAAGGCCTTTATTATATTATCAACGGAAACAGCCGAGAGATCGGACTGCCCGTAGGCTTCGCTGGCTTTGTACGCAATTTTCCAGTCAGAGACGTTGTTTCTGTTGCTGGCAGTCAGGTCCATGTAATACTGGTGGATGTCTAGTGGGACTCCGGTCTGCTGGTTGTACTTGACAAGTCTGATGGCTGGGTTGTGCGGATCGCCGGTTTTGTCAGTAATTTTGAAACGCCAAGGTGTGAGTGATGGAGCCATAAACATTGGAACACCTGGACTCCCTGAAAAGTACAAAGAAAATCCAACTTGAGCCAGCCATCCTCCACATGATAATAGTCACGTAAAGTGTTTCGAAATATTTTATTCATGCTTCTTTTGGTTGGTGTTGGAACTAGTTCTGGGATATAATTTCAATTTCAAGGCTACAGGTTAATGTCGGTTTCCAAATATCACATAATCAAGGATCGCGTTACTCTATTAAACACAGGCGGTATTTCTTGTATTTATTAAAGTGATGAGCTAGTTTAATTAGGCTGAACCCAAACGTACTTGTTTCTGTTATTTGAAACGTTAGGAATTGATCAGTATCAGTATATGTGTTGATAAGTTTAAAAGACGCTTTATATTTTCGCCTTCATCGCCACCTTTTTTCTTGGCATGATTCCTCGAGTTAAATATAAAAATGGTTCCATTCCACTGCAGCTTAAATTAAAAGAAATATGTAGCTGGCTGAAATCAGCATGACATGACAATAAACACAAGATATTTTCTGGCGTATTTTAATAAGATGATAAAAGGTTAGTACAATGTAATTGAAATATTACATAAAACATTTGAACGATGTAATAATGGAAGAGTAGTATAATCAAACATAGCTAATGACTGATGGCTACCTACCACCATTTCTTTGCAAGAGTTTGAATCCGTCGTAGTGGTCGTGACCGAAGAACATGCCCACGATGATGTCTGAGTATGTACGGCTGATATCAAGAAAGCGGATGTTGTAGTGGTCGTAAAACCACTGTACCTTCCCTGGAACGTGGATGCCGGGAGGGACGTGGGCAGTCATCAACACCTTCAGCAAGGAAAGCAATAAAGTAAGTGAGAGTCATTTCACACAAACCGTCCTGTATATCCACTTTCCTCTCTTGATAATGTCGATAATTTGCATAATTATCTTATGGAATAAACATCAGTGCATCCAGTTTATATAAAATAGCACAGCACAGTATCTTTCAAGGTGCACAAAATCAGAGAAATGTTCGAGTATTTCCAAAAATTGAAGCAAGAATATGTTATGAGCATTTATAACATTATTTCGCGTGTGTTTTTAGGAACAGACACTTGATTACATAACTGAAACCTGTTTTGATGAATACTAATTTGCAATATAACTACCTTCTCTCCAGCAACCTTGGCGTTCTTAAGGACCTCCTCCAGCCAGGCGAACTGACCAGCAGGATCAGTCAAGTCTGTGGTCAGTTTGTCCGACGTGTAGTACAGGTTTGTGTTAAGCCCTATAATCCTCAGTCCTTGGGTTGTCTTCACGGTGTAGTAGGCGCCTGACACGAGAGGAATTTGTAAAATTATGAATTCGTGTCTGTACTACTGTTGGGTGAAAGTGAATGTCAAAACGCCAATGGAACACTTCTAACATTGTTTTTCAGTTTCATTTGGATACCTAGATTTAAAGCATTGAAGAGAATGAACGGTGATGACAAACAGATTAAAATAAACAAGATGAACCGCAGTTAGCAGATCAACACTCTTCAAAGACACACAAACAGACGCACGCACGCACGCGCCCAATGTTCAATAATATTTCCAATGGGACATCAACGCCTCACAAAACCCATACTGCTTTATCTAAACCACATTACACTCACTTTTAGTACCGCTAAACGAAAACAACATTTCATCACTAGTTTTGTCCAATATAATTGAGTGCCTTTCTACCTTTACGGAAGTTTTGAAGTTGACTTGCATCGCCAATCCAGTCTTCCCACAATTCCGCAGTGGCGTTGTACAGGAAGTGTGATATCACGGGGAACTGGTCGGAAAGATACCAGTCGTGGTTCCCCATCGTGGCGTAGACCTTGACCCCTGGGAACGCCGTCTTCAGGGCGTCGGTGATACTTCTGAGGATGTGCACGACATAAGTCTCATTGGTGAATTGATCCGCGATGTGGGCCACGTTATCACTGTAACAAGCAATGGAAATACAGATATATGGTATAGCTATGTTGTAACACATTTATGAAATTACTAAACACTTCGAAAGTGCAAAATGATTGTTTTTTTTATGCTGGGGAACAGGGTCCGAAAGGACAGTCACTCGTATTGATTTGCACTCAGAAAGGGACGTAATCATTTAAAGGGACGTAATTCTTCAGCCTTTAATGACCCAGTCACTGTTCTAGCTTCGGCACTAAAAACAACCATCCAATGAAATTACTCCTGTGAACGGGAAAGGTGGTGGTGACATCACTTCCAAAACGCATCTAAGGTTGCGCATAGGTCCAGGATATTTACTGTGATTGAATTAAACTACAATCCATTGTATATAATACAATATAATACAATATATTGGCAATATCCATCCTGAGACGTTTAAAATGTCCCATGTGTCACGGAGATTTCCATGTATCATCAGAATGCAATTGAAACATACTTCAAAGCGAAGCCTTATGAAAATAATTACTTTACCCCGTCCAGAGGATGAAGTCGACGTTTCTCTTGATGCTTGCCATTGCGTTGATGCTGTCGTTGACAAGCCGCCAGGGGGAGTCACACCAGTAGTCGCCATAGATACCTCGAACCGGAACTTCGTCATTACAGGACCGCATTTCAGACCAGTACGTTGTGTCGTAATGGTGGTCCGTGATGTGCCAGAAGTAACCTTAAATAGAGACAGCACATCAAAGTTACGTTGTATTCGTATGTTATTTTCAAAAGCAAGTTTAACGTTTACGTGTACAATGCATGTATTTTCTGCAATCCACGTGATGCACCTGTCCATGGGGATATCCGCATATGAATATATCCCAAACGACCTTGGGCGGTGGGGTAGCCTAGTGGTTAAAGCGTTTGCTCGTCACCCTGAAGACCTGGGTTCGATTCCCCACATGGGTAGAATGTGTGAAGCCCATTTCTGGTGTCCCCCGCCATGATATTGCTGGAATATCTCTTAAAGCGGCGTAAAACCAAACTCACCCCAAACGACCGAAGTGACATGTAATTAGCCATAGAGTACACTGATGTTGGCTGCATGCTTCTCTACCTACGTTAGAATATTTGTGAAATATACATATTTGGTGTATGCTGAAATACAATTATAAAGAATGGAAGTTCAATTAATTAGTTACGCTGCATGTGTTTTTTTGTTGAAGTGGTGGATAAGAGTGTGGTTCCTTTGTAAGAGATCCATTAAAGGTTTCCCAGGTGAGTATCATCTGGCAAAACGACATGGGCTTTACTGAATCTGTTATGGGCCTGTTAGCAGGTGAAAGTTTGTCTTATAACTGCTTGCAAAATGCTGTCTAATTTCGTATTACTAAAATGTACAAGATGATATACTTGAATTTAGTTCCTGACCTGTAATGTTTCAAATACCTACCACATGTGTATCAGTCTGTCTGCATCCAACACGTACATTGACGGTAGTAATAATGAAAACAGTATCCTTTGCATACGTGTGTGGCTAACCCTTGCACATTTCTGTGGCTCACCATTGCACATTCATGTGGCTATCCCTTGCATATTCCTGTGGTTAAGTTTGCACATTCCTGTGGCTAACCCTTGCACATTTCTGTGGCTAACCATTGCACATTCCTGTGGCTAACCCTTGCATATTCCTGTGGTTAAGTTTGCACATTCCTGTGGCTAACCCTTGCACATTCGTGTGGCTAACCCTTGGACATTTCTGTGGCTCAGTCTTGAACATTCCTGTGCCTGACCCTTTCATATTCCTGTGGCTAACCCTTGCACATTCGTGTGGCTAACCCTTGCACATTCCTGTGGCTCAGTCTTGAACATTCCTGTGCCTGACCCTTTCATATTCCTATGGCTAACCCTTGCACATTTCTGTGGCTAACCCTTGCATATTCCTGTGGCTAACCCTTGCTCATTTCTATGGCTAACCCTTGCACATTCTTATGGCTATTCCTTACTCATTTCTATGGCTAACCCATGCACATTCCTGTGGCTTACCCTTGCACATTCTTATGGCTATTCCTTACTCATTTCTATGGCTAACCCTAGCACATTTCAGTGCCTAACCCTTACAAATTCTGTGGCTAACCCTAGCACATTCCTGTGGTTAACCCCTGCACATTCCGGTGATCTGGTAACGTGTGCGAGCCGATGTTACAGATCATAACACAAACAAGGGCTTTTGACACCAATGGCGAGGATCTCAGTCCCGACTGGCAGAAAGGCAATTACAATGTCACACCTGCTGATGTATTTTATCAATGCCATATATACATTGCCCATTTCCACCGTCATGTAGCTGGAATATTGCCGAGTGCGGCGTCAATACAGTAGTACTATTAACAACGCACTGAGGAGGCATAAGAACTGGCAAACGTTAGAGCACAATCAACACAACTTTACCCCTTTTAACCGACGCAATTAAATGTACAAATGTATATTTTATTTCTTCTGGCGGCCATTGTGCCAATTAAGGCATCGTAATGACAGCCCAACGCGTACGTAAACTAGTATCTTCCTGTGGTACGGCAATAACTAGAAACCTCTACCGTAAACATTTCCTCCGCGATATAATCTATTGTCATTAGGCACATACTGCTTTCCCAGTACCACGGAGCTGAGGCAAAGATGCTTAGGCCATAATAAAGTTAATATACAGTGAGAACAATGCCGTTCCAGACCTTAGCTATGATCACCAGTCAAACGTTCGTAGCACTATGCCATTCGGAAGCCTATGATAAGGTATAGGATTTCAGATAATAGATAATTTACTCATAGTTTCTACAAAATCACATCTTAATAGCAGTGAATACGTATTTCATTTTTTTCATGGAAATAAAAAAAACGCTGTCCTTGTTACTGCGTCGAATTTCAGTTTAAAATATGTCCCCTTTTAGTCACAGTTTTATGCTCATGTTGTTGATCACTGGATTGTCTGGTCCAGACTCGATTATGTGCATACCACAGCCATACTGCTAGAATAGTTCTAAGTGCGGCGTTAAACTAAACCACACGATGGTTTCCCCCGAAATAGGTGTGTCACACACCCATCGTCAACGCGTGGTCGACGGGTTAAACACGAGACACCAACGAGGTGCATCCGGGAAGCATCACGCGTTTCCCATGCGTGTAGGGGAATGAAGTTAGGCAGTAGTGCATGCCAACCTGCCCCACATCCAATTGCTATTGTGTTGAAACGCCAGGCAAAGTGTAGTAAATTATTCGCCTGCTAAATAGCAAATCTGGGGCGGTGGTGTAGCCGAGAGGTGTGATTCCCGGGGTCGATTCACTACATTGGTACAATGTGTGAAAACCATTTCCTCGCCGTGATATTGCTGGAACACTGCTAAAAGCGGCGTACAACCAAACTCACACACTATATCAAATCTCGGAGAGGGTATTTTCAAGAGCTTGTCATAAATGGTTTTAAACACTAGAAAAAAATGGCAAGGGTGTTCAAATATTTTCATAAACACTTAGACACATCATTGAAATCTTTCAGGTCATGCTTGAAGCATTAAATGTTATCTTCCCGTTTTAATGAATGATCCTATGGGAAAACGAACAGGTCCTTTCAAGGCGGACCCGTGAAGGTCAGGGTTAGAACTGATCTTCAGCAACCCATGCTTGTCGTAAGAGGCGACTAACAGGATCGGTTGATCAGGCTCGCTGACTTGGTTAACACATGTCATCGATTCCCAGTTGCGTAGATTGATGTTCATGCTGTTGATCACTGGATTGTCTGGTCCAGACTCGATTGTTTACAGACCGTTGCCATATAGCAGCAGCTGGAATATTGCTGAGTGCGGCGTAAAACCAAGTTCACTGTCTCACTCACTCACTTTCAAGGCGGATGTCTGTTGTAAGCGGTCTTAAATGACAATTGATGCTCACAACGTTCGACTGGTAGTGCTGCATCGTAACAGAACACAACGTCAAACAACATGTGCATATTCAATATTATTTCAATAATTACCGTGCCATGGCACACTAATATATGGGGTATTTCGAACCTTTGAGAACTATATCCTTTCAGTGTTGAGACCACAGTGTATAAACTAGAATGAAACAAGATTTTCTTGCTTTTGAAAGCAGGGCTCCGACGAACTATTAATAGTAATGTCGTAAGATATTTGATCAGATGGCTAGACATTTAATGTCAAATCGATCTTCTAGGCTCATGTGATGTAAATCTTTGAACTGTCACCTGATATTGTTGTGGATTTTATTGGTCCATAAAGATGTCGAAATCAGATGGTACGTGTGTTTCGCAATATCGTACGATAAGACGCGCGACCCCAACTAAACAGCGTGTTTAGGTTGATAAGGTATTATTTGGGTTATGGTTAACACACTCAAACTGTACAATGAAAAGGTGGCGACACGAAACTTGGAAGCTTCCTCAGAAGTTTCAAATGAGATAAAACATCATTCTTCATGATTTCTGATCTACATTTAGCGTGTAACGACCTTAAACTACTTCTGATAGGACGGGGAGCGGTGGGGTAGACTAGTGGTTAAAGCGTTGGCTTGTCACGCTGAAGACCGGGTTCGATTCCCCATATGGGTACAATGTGTGAAGCCTTGTTTTTGGTGTCCTGATATTGCTGGAATATTGCTAAAAGCGGCGTTACACCATACTCACTCTCATAGGACAGGGCTGGAAACGACATTGAGTTAATGCAGTTTTACTTTTGGCGCGGCGTGATATTAAGTCAGTGAAAGTAAATACTCTATCTACAAGAACAATGACACATAACTAGCTAAATCAGACATGTTAACATCTAACGCTCCCTTAACGCGGTTGATACGATCCCAATCGCTATTGTCCAAACTGATTTAAAAATGTGCGCTAGGGTTCTAAGAATCTGTGCCATTCTAAAGGTAATATTACGTAAACAAGCATTGTCACTAAGGTGACATAATCCCCCGCCGCAAATTATCAAATCAAACTTAAAAAGTAATGGAAGTTGAAGATAAAGTTAAGTGTCAACAAAAACATGACCAGTCAACCTCTCTTGATATTTTCTCTTTTGTTGTTCAAACACACAAATATTTTGAAGACTGACTTTGACCTTGACGTGAATGTCATAGCGTATGAAATATGCAAATATGGTACTAAAGAAATTGCCTTTTGAAAAAACATTCAGGGGAAGTCTTGAAAGTCTATGAAGAAAATCCAGTGAATTCAGGTTAACATGCTGAAATCTTCAAAGTGTCTTTGTGACCTTGAAAATTAAGTGAAGGTCACCAAAATCGACTGGGCCTTGCACTTTCGCTAGATGAAGCTTGGTGTCAAATATGAAGAAAGTCCAGTGAATGGTTCTTGAGATATCTCGCTGACGATCTTAACATGCAGGTTAACATACTAAAATCCTCAAAGTGTCGCTGTGACCTTGAAATTTAAGTGAAGGTCACTAAAATCGACTGGGCCCTGCGCCTTCCCTAGATAAAGCTTGGTGTTGAATATGAAGAAAGACCAGTGAACAGTTCTTAAGATAGCTTAACATGCAGGTCAATATGCTGAAATCTTCAAAGTGTCGCCATGACCTTGAAAATTAAGTGAAGGTCACCAAAATCGTCTGGGCCCTGCGTCTTCCCTAGATAAACCTTGGTGTTGAATATGAAGAAAATCTAGTGAGCTGTTCTTAGGATATCCCGCTGACAAGAGTAAAAAGTTAAAGTCCCCTTGTGACCTAGAAATGAAGGTCAAGGTCACCAAACCTGACTGGGACCTTTCGTATACTGTGACAAACCTAAGTACCAAATATGAAAAGAATTTAGTCAACGGTTCTTAAGATATTCTAATTCGTACATACGGACAGACGGACGGAGCCTAATACTATACCATAAAAAGACGAGGTCACATCCACTCACAGGGGCTTGTATTGCTGAAAATAACACGTCCTGGGTCCTACAAGCGTATATAGATATCAGTGTACCCACGACACAGGACGTATTATTTTCAGCAATACAAGCCCATGTGTCCCGCAGTGAGGGGTAGAAGTAAGAAGGGCGGAGAATTTAACAATATTTTTTTGTATGTTAAAAATATATAAAAACAAACTTTATTCTTATGTTCATGACCTCTTTCGACCACGCGGACCTCGGTTTGAGTGAGTGAGTGAGTGAGTATGGTTTTAGGCAGCTTTTCGCATTATTCCAGTACACCTGAAATGGGCTTCACACAGTACCCATGTGGGGAATCGAACCCGGGTCTCCGGCGTGACGAGCGAACGCTTTAACCACTAGGCTACCATAGGCGGAACTGGGTGTGTGTGTGGTGTGCTGCAGGGGTGCGCACCCCCTTTTTGTCCTGAAAGTTTGTTCAATGACCATTGAAACTCGGGTGGAAATGAAGTGTGCACCCCCATTTTCACAATAGTGTGCACCCCTCATTTCTCAAAAGGCTGTACCCGCCCCTGCTACCCCACCTCCGCACTTCGGTTTCAAGTATGAAAAGACAGGCAAGGGGCCAAGACTTCCCTAAAACGTTGAAATTAAGTGCAAAATGAAAATAGATTTTTCAACACGTTGTTTCATTTCGTTGTTTCAGAATAAAAACAAGCATGAGGATGGGTAAAGATTTGGAGAAGGCGACAAGGAACACGATGGCTTTACTCTAACAAGCCCAAACATAACTACAAATCCGTGACAGTTCATCTTGACCTAAATCAGATGTGACAGTGTGATCGACGAGGAGAAATATGGGGTGAGACGGAGTGTTGTAGCTCACGTGAATATACAGCATATATACATGATATATCTGATATAGAACCTGTCAGACAGCGTCTCCCAGCTTATGCATTGGAGTGACAGCATTGGTATTTACGTACGACTGATAACAGCGAGTCTGTACTTAATATTAATGTTGTCGGATAATGTGTTATTGACACTATCAAGTGCCTTTTATCTCATATTACGGTCTTATGTACCTTCAAACTGTTATATACTCGGCGTCATTAATGAAGAGTCAAGCTATTGGTAACACTATTTCTTAAAAGTTGTAAAATCTTCGTTTTAAAAAAAATATATACAGAGATTTCAAGCCAATGGGTCCGTGGAATATGCACGTCGACCAGGTCGCCCCAGTCAAAACAGTCTGAGAAACAGGACAACCAGAAATTATTGAGAATTTAAAGATTGTAATTTTTTTTCACTCATTACTCATGTATTAAATGTGAATATTAGCAGAACATGACTCCAGATTCAAAGACAGGTGAACAGTTAGTATTTTGTCAAGTCACCATGGGCAGCAATGCAGGCAGCAATGCAGGCTTCACTGCGGCGGGGCATACTACTGATCAAAGAAGTTAGAAAGTCGTGGTCCATGCTGTCCTGTTCTTTTATTTCAGCAATATTTGTCAGATTTTTCTTATTGACAATTCCTACATAAGTCCCCAAACATTTTCTATTGGATTTAGGTCAGGGCTATAGC
>VKKT01001425.1:62745-73829 GCA_008038995.1 Haliotis laevigata | reverse complement strand
AAACAGCCGCACATACACATACACACGCATGCACGTCGTCATGTGAGCGAAATATTCTCAAGGGAAGGTGAAGCAAAGAACAGTCCACCAGGATTCTGTGTGATGGCCAGATGCATTGTGGGTTACCAGGAATTGTGTGTGATGGAGAGCGGGTAATGATCCTGCAAAAAAAGTCAAACTTTCCGACAAACTTCTTAAGCTGTGTGAAGATATAAATGAGAGCTCTCTTTCACATGCTTCCTATATATCTGTTAATGGTGGGTTGAAGATAAAAGCTGTTCTTTGGTCTTTTAGTTTAGAAATGAAATTAAGTGTCTGTAACATTTACACGAGGTCTGCACCTTGGATGTGTCAGCTTATTAGATGAACCCTCGGATAGGAGGACTCTCATGTACTGAGTTTGATTAATTGAAGTTTGCGTGGAATTTGTGAAGCCATGCTACTAAATGAACCACCTGCTGTCTTCACGGAAAAAAGGAAAAAGACATTAACTGTGTTGGGGATGGTGCCGAGATATCAAAAAAAGAGTTGAAGAATTCAGGGATGGGTCACATGCTCTCCTGAACTGGAGGAGATTCTCAGTCCCAATGCACCATCGGCTAAATCTACCTAGTTTCACTGCTTGTTTGAATCATTTGGTTTATTGTAACATAAGTAGATGTTGATGGACTGCAAATATTCTTTCCTCAATTTCACAGTTTGAATTCATGTTTTTCCTTACCCTGTATTGCTGAATCAGCAGGTGTTTGTGTGTAGCAACAGTTCATTGGAAAGAGTTACATCCCCTTTATGTGGCAGGATATTATGATGATATATTTGAATCCTGGAGTTACCTGAATGATGTGAAAATGTCTATCATCTGCATCACTTCTCACCTCAAATGAGCTGATACTCTGATATAACTGAAATATCCCCATGTCAGGCTGACACACAGTGATATAACTGAAATATCCCCGCATGAAACTGACAGGCCCTGTTATAACTGAAATATCCCCACGTCAAGCTGACACACAGTGATATAACTGAAATATCCCCACATCAAACTGACACTGGTATAACTATAGCAGTGAACTTGTAGCATGACCTCAGCCTGATGTACCTGTCGCGTGATGCAAGCCTTTGTGTGGTTGTGTTACCTGATCACTGCTCGGATCGGGCCATCTTTGAAACTGTGTCTGAATGCCGTGCTCGCTAATAGACAGGACTACTTGAAAACTGTCTTCACCTGATACTCAGCTCTTGTCTACAGGTTCTGAGTTAAGATCTGGACCCACCTTTATACACTTGAGGGAACATGTCTGTGTGCACATCGGAGATTTTGTCAGGAATATGCCAGCTCGGCATAGAACTGATACAATCAGTTCCTACCTCGAAAATATAACTGATTTTACAATTTTTTATCTAATCTTACACATAATCATTCTCCTTCATTGTTGGTAGAATTTCACAGTAGTGAACCCTATAGAATCGTTGATCCAGGAGACATTGATATGGGAATGCATTCCCTATGCTGTTGTCAGTTGATCAAGAGTCATTGAACAGGATATCAGTTAATTTTAATTGCTTGTAAATCTTAATTACTGCTCAGCTCACTCCGTGAAATAAACACCAGGGCGAAATAAACACAAGGGCAAAATGAACTCCAGGGCGAAATAAACACAAGGGCGAAATAAACAGCACTTTACTCAATCAACTAGTGATGCTGTGTGAACGTTGCTGTTAATACACTGCTCATGTTATGTATTTGTACCACTGTGGGAATCCAGGTTAGAGTTCCCTGTACATCTTGGTTGGTCCTTGTACCAACAGCATGAAGTGATGGTGCTCACTATGTCATTACTAGGTCTCGGGTTCTGTCTTCATTGTTGGAAACCCGTGAAGATCCGGGTTAGAACTGATCTTCAGTAACCCATTCTTGTCTCAAGAGGCAACGAATTTGGTGGACACATGTCATCGTATCTCAATTGCGTAGATCGATGCTCATACTGTTGATCACTGGATTGTCTGGTCCAGACTCGATTATTTACAGACTGGCACCATATAGCTGGAATATTGCAGAATGCGGCGTAAAACTAAACTTACTCACTCAATTGTTGGCAAGTATAACAACACCTCTGTATATGTACCTGTATATGTTGATATAAATATGGAGCACATGCCTTTACCCTGATAAAACATCTGATCGTCTGGACTTCAGTTGGTCGCAGAAAGAGACAAATGAAAGAGTTTCATTGCCGTTTAGTAAAAAATAAATCTGCACAATTTGATACAAGGTAATTGAAAAGATGTCAATAAATCAATCAAGTGGTCCTTGCATAATGACAATAATGACAAAGACAAGATTGAGACAGTGGTAAATCAGCTGTAATGTTCTGTATCCTTAATGCCAGACCAGATCATTGATTTATAGCCTTGTTAAAGCTTCAGTTGGAGACTGGTGATTGGGATTAGCAGTGAGCTGAGGTGCTCCATGATGCCAGGCCACATTCTTAATGTGTTGCCTAAACTTAAATGGCTGAAATTAGGCTATAAAATCAATATTTAAAAGGTATTGATTGGAACATGTTATCAAATGTTAATGATCATGAGTCAGTGTCATATGATGTTACTGTCAAGTAGCTTTTGTTATGATTCATAAAATTGATGTTATGAACGTGAGTGATGTGCGATTGCCATTTGAAAATGTCAGGAAGAAAAAAAAAGTTCATTTCAATGCAGGGGTGACCTAGACATCTAAGGTGCCACAATTTGCTGAGTTGCTTCCCTTGTTGGGGTAGCCTAGTGGTTAAAGCAGTCGCTCGTCACGTGGTTTGACTCCCCACATGGTTACAATGTGTGAAGCCCATTTCTGGTGTCCCCTACCGTGATATTGCTGGAATATTGCTAAAAACGTTATAAAACCATACTTATTCACTTGATATTGCAGGAATATTGCTGAAAGCAGCGGAAAACCATACTTACTCATTCCACAACAATACAACTCTAAACTCTTTCAGAGCAGGACCAGTTCAGTTCTTGAGGCTAGTGTAGACTAATTACTAGTCTCTGAAATGAACATATTTTACTGACAAAAAATTTCATAGTAAAAAAAATAAAATATAATGAAAAGGAGCCCTGAGACTTTCTCGTGAAGCTGTGGAAATCTAGACTTGCCACATTTTCTAGACATGCGTGGGCTGTCTTGGATATATTTGCTTCAGGGTCTGTACGAGAGACTAAGAATAGTGCTGAGTGTCCCCCATCGCCCACTTCGTTCCCCACCTCTGATTGTGCTCAGCATCTTTCGGGGCGGTGGGGTAGCCTAGTGGTTAAAGCGTTCGCTCGTCACGCCGACGACCCGGGTTTGATTCCCCACATGGGTACAATGTGTGAAGCCCATTTTTGGTGTCCCCCACCATGATATTGCTGGAATATTGCTAAAAAGCGGCATAAAACCATACTCGCTCACTCACTCAGCATCTTTCACTGGCCACTCCCTGACTTGGTGCACAGACTCAGTTATTTTAGGGAAGCAATTTCAGATGAAAGAAACTATTTGATTATGACATGTTGAGAGATATGGCTGAAGGTTTAAGAGCTAGGCATGTGTGTTGAGGTATTAGTATATCAGCGTTTTAAGTGGGGATGATAGTGAAGGTGGAGACTCTGCGAGGAACAGTTCCTTCAAGAGTAACAGACCTGTTTTCTTGTGAAACTAAAGGAGATAGTTTGTCTCCTTATACACATGTATTATAGAGCGGCAGTGACTCAACCAGCAGTTGTTTCAATCAAAAGGATTGTTGTTGATGGAGTTTCAATGAAATTGGTTGTTGTGGAAGGAGTTAAGATATGATCTCAAGTCTGCACTCAATAAGGTCGACATATAGGTTATTAGCAAGTAGATGTTTGAATTTATCTCATATCTCAGTTTGTTTTGACAAAGTGAATGTTTGGTGATAGTCATCGTAATCAGACTGGTGGGGGATTCAGTGTTTATTTACTCAGTCTGAAATAGTTACGTGGTCAGGCCCCTCCAGATACCCAGACATGTGATGCCTGCTTTTTATGGGTTCAGTTTTATGGATGTTTTGAAAATCACAGATTTGATGCATCATTATATGTAAATTCAAAGTTGTGGCTGTTCGAGGTTTGGGTCGGAGGTTAACCCTGTTTAGCAATTACAAATTTATGCCTGACCAAAATTATATTTTGAAAGGTAATTTTATATCGATTTGGGCCATTAATTTCTGACTGATTCTTGTGCTTACGTAAATTTTTTGTACAATCACTGTCAGTGCCAATGAATGGATATTTAAAACTCTGTGAGATTTATAAGAATTAGCTTTCTGTTCAGAACATCCTTTATAATATGAAATAGATGTTTGAGATGTTCATATAGTTAATATTTTGTGTGAATAAATGTCGGCAGTTTGTCTCCTGCTGGACCAGACAACCTCATTGCTGATTTCTTTAGGAATACATGTTGCTCGACTTCAGATGCTGCCTTTCGTAGTCAGTCCACAGGAAGCTACTAGTCAGAGGTCATCATTATTTCAACTTGGTTGTCTGATTTCCTAAGTTTATAAAAGTAAAAGCAACACTGTATATTTATGATTGAGTTTGATACAAGTATGTTGACAATTATACAGACTTACTATAAACAAACCAGTCAAGTTGTTTTTGAGAGAAACAACAGCATCCAGGCTGGAAATACAACAGAGGCCTTTCTGTCTCTCAGGGAACGAGAGTTCAAAGGGGAGGCTACTCTGTTCAAGTGCTTTCTTTTAAGTAGCTGCCATTAGGCTTATGATGAGTTGAGTGAATTTGAATGTTTACATACTGCTGTTGAATTATTTGTAAACAAATTAATTGGACGACCATTTGACCTGCCAGGTTGCCAGACTGTTGGTAATGTCGAAGCACAGTAGGCCACCACAAACAGATAGCAGGGGAGAGTGGGGGAACCGTAGGCTACCACMAACAGATAGCAGGGGAGAGTGGGGGCACAGTAGGCCACCACAAACAGATAGCAGGGGAGAGTGGGGGAACCGTAGGCCACCACAAACAGATAGCAGGGGAGAGTGGGGTTCCACAAAGTAAAACTATTTGGCTTAGAGAGGAATGCAATGTGGTAGTCCTAGCCTCCATTATGTGCCAGAGTCATTCTGGGGTCCCTCAACAGAGATGGGGATAAGAAGGTTCCCTTTACATCTGTTGGTCAATAGGATTTGTCTGGAGTCACGTAGTCCCTTCCATGTGTTGAGTATACAGAGGCCCAAGATTAATCTGGAGCAGAATAGGTCCTCTGTGCTTCTGTTTGTCGTACAGTGGTTTGAGGATTAATATACTTTTGGGGTTTCCGTAATTGGAAAACACCTGCGATCTGCATCAAATGTGGGTTTGTTCCCCTGACCTAAGGCTGGTATTCTAAAATGCATTTCATATATGGCTAAACTCAGTTTACCATGGTTGAGTCTTGACAATACTTGTACAAACTTATATCAAATTTAACTCCTTTGAAGGAAACTAAATTGAAAAAAACTCAACAGAATTAACAAACCACACTAGCAATCAACATTCACAAAAACTTCCAAGGTCAAATAAGTTTGATGCACAGCAGTGCACATTTACACTGCCATTAAGTATAATCAGTCAATCTCCGCACTGATTCATCAGCATGTGACATTTTCCTTCTGAAACATTAGCTTGCTTTAGTGTATTACATATGCTACAGTGACTTTCAGCAACCAGTGCTGGCAGCTTGGTAAATAATGCAAATTGAATTGCAGACCAGTTTGCATGGCCTAATCGACACACGCATAACGTGGGTCTCGCAGTATAATGAAACCAACTACACAATGTACACTGTGCAAGCTTCATCACACAAATACCAGTGTGAATAATTGTGGCTGCCTTGTTGGTAAATAATGGAAATTGAATCGCATGCGTCTAGCTGTGACCACAACAGAGTAATCAACAGGCGCAAGAACTGGCCTCATCAGTGTATGCTTCAGATTAAATCCTGCATGTCTGGAAGTGAAGGGGAAGCCATCCGACGACCAGAATGCCTCTTTGTTTGTTCTGTGGCCCCTTCTGAAGGTGCTCTAACCTCTAGGGCTTCCATCAAGTGGCCTCTTCGGTAGTAGCTTCTTGTTCTGATGCTGATTGCTTCTGGAGGGGGCTGGCCAAGGATGGAGTCGGAGACGTCTGCTCGTTCTGTTTCTCAATTCGGCACTGTATGTTGGCAATGATTTCACAGGTAGCCGATTTGATGAAACCCCTCCGTCAGCCAATACTGTACTGATAAGCCAGTTTTCTGGTTGTTTAATCACAGAACAGGGTTTTCAGTGTATTATCGTGAATATTGTGAAAAGAGAAATCTTGTCTTTTGCATTCCCATCCTGTTGGAAGGTGATTGAGAAGTCTTACAGTTGGATGTAAATATTGGTGAAAGGTTTATCTCTCGCTGTAGCTCATCGGAGCGTACTTCAACATTCAGATTCTTGACTCGGACATTTGAGAAGCAGCAAATGTAATTGTGCAATAATCACATTTGATTCTGAAACCTTGGCAGGGTAGAAAGCTTGACAGGGCCGTGGAATCTAATTATTGGTTTGTCACGAGGAATGCATTGTCTGTCAGTCGAAGAACTGTTGAGACAAGCAGAGACGATCGCACAGCAGCATGCAGCGAGCAGAACTCGGCAACGTGCAGACGGCCATCATGACCACATTGTCTGTTCGCTCTGTATCTACTGAGCCAATATTTCCGGAAGATGAAGATGTCCATCATCTCAAGCCCTAACATTTGTGTTCCCTAAACCAGCTTTGATGTATTGTGTGAATATAATGACTCAAAAGGGGAAGACAAAAATCCTATTTAGTACTCGCCATCTCCTGATGGAGTTGTCTGATGGGTTAACAGAAAGGCACGACACAAATTGATTCAACCTTTTTGAGCTCTGGTAGCCTTCCATATTTGTTTACAGTGAAATGACCATGACATTTCCGCAGTTGTCTCCTTTGTCCAGGGACACATGAGGCGTGATCTACTTACAATGAGTTGTAAGGAACTAGTGTCCTGGGACAAGACACGGACATAGAAAGGCTCATTCTTTTTCAGTCATTCTTTGTATCTGTTTTACATGTGTAATTACATGTTGTTAACAAATGAGAAAACTCAACAGAGCTTTTTACTTGAACTGAATTTACAGTGAAGAAAAAGACCAGTTAATGGCTTCCTTTCTGGTATTCTGTGATTCTTTAAGATGTTTTCTGTGAAGGTGCCAGACTGTAGAGATATTGAAAAAAAAGAAAATAAAACTTTTAAGATGTGCCTTCACCACACTGTTTGGTGAGGCAGTACCGTTATGGCATAGATATACCAAAGTTATAGTATTCTTGTCATGTCATAGGTCTCCAGATAGTTAAGTCATGTCTTAGATTAATGTGACTTTTCATTTACCTGAAGCATGCCACGTGAGTGATTACCTTTCTGAATCAGCAAGAGGATTAACTGTAGATGGCCTAGTCTAGCAGGCTTGGTAAGGGTTTGAATGAGAGGCTCGAGGACTGCACCGAAGTAATGGCACCTTACTGGAGCTCTGATGATCTAACCATGTGGTAGGTGAGGGGTTGCCTTGCCTCCTTCATCAAGTGAACAGTAGCGATCTACATCCCACGTGCGGTACCGAGAGAAAGCATATTTCACAGACAGGGGAACTAATAATATTGCCCACTGATGCAAACGGCTCGGTTATAAAGTTGTAGATTTGCTGCAGTTTCTCCAACAAGCATTCATCATTTCTGGCAGATGAAACATTTTTCAGTATCATTGTGAAGGTTCTGAGTTTGATGAAGTGGAGTTTTAAGTTCTTGTAGCATATTGTGGCCAAAAAAATTATGAAGCATTTTTCATGATATTTCGAAAAATATATTTGATTATGTAACATTAAGCTTATTGCTGCAAATTGAAATATGTGTTTGAAATATTTATGTAGGGTTATGCTGTTTCAAGAGCACCCGATATGGCGCCACAGGAGTTAAAAAATCCCATCGCCGGACGCCCGGGACAAGTCAGTTTTTATTTCGGGCAATCAAATAATGGTATCTTACTTGTCCATGGGCTACTAGATAATTTCCACTTTTGGTTTCAAACTGAAAATAAACTTGGATTTAATTTCATATCTGCTCAAAATGTAGCTATTAGATTTCGCAATGATAATAAAGTAGAGTTATCTTTTTTAGCTGTTTATCACTTTCCAATAAATAGTCCAGTAAACATTAACATCAAATACCATCATGATGTTGATTTATTCTTTCATAATTACACCATCATGATTATTTCATAAAATCAGGGCAAGTGGAAAATTAGTCAGGACAAATTACTTTTCAAAGTCACTTGCCCTGTGGCAAGTGACTTTTGAAAACATTTTTGAACCCCTGCGCCATGTGAGCGGTGAGCCAGGAGTATGTAAGACTGTACTTCATCCATAGTATTAGTGTAGGTGATGACGTTGAACATGGAACTTGTTTAATACTCAGTGGATCCAAATCTGTTGTTTGCAAAGGGCTGCTGTCATGGAAACAGCATAAAGCACAAAAATGGCAATGTTCAAATAGACAGAATTCTCTGGACACGGCTGTTTTGTAGTAGGGATGTGTATAGGATTTTGAACTAAGTCACAGTGGCCAGCAAATTGAATTTTATTTTATTTTGTTCAAAATAGAATTTTTGAAGTTTTTATTTTTCACTTGAAGTGTATTTTGACATTGTATTTGAGATTGCAATAATATTTTCCTAAGCAATGCAATAACGTGAAACAAACCTTTTCCTGTTTATTGATTCAGTTGTCAGTAAAGTATAAGTTACCAAAGTTTATTAAAGGTGTTGTGTCTCCAAAGTTACCACTTGCCATAAAATTAGGTATTGGTTACATATGACATGACAGATTTACAACACAAAAAGATGATGAAAGACCCTGACATTCATCCTGTGTGTATTCCTTTTTTGAAACTTTTTGATGTTCAGGAAGTGTTCAGACGTGTTTGTTGGATATGAAGACAAACACGTGACTAACATGTAACAAACATGTGACAAACATATGACATTCTGGTGGAGCAAGGGTCTTAGCCATGTGGGGCCTGAGTTCAGCATGCAAGATGTGTGTAGTTGTCAGGCAAGCACTACACGGATCACAACATGATTTGTTGTGCTTTTGGTGGGGCGCTCTTAGATTAATTACGGCAACCTGTTTGGCAAACAGACCACATCCATCCCTGACATGTGGCTGGAACAGCAGTCTGTTCTGTCTGAAGAACACTGCAGGATATGGAAGTCTTGTTTGGCCTGGCAGTGATCAAATTAAAACTCCAGCGTTATACCAAATGTGCAGTGTCTTGGCTAAGTTCCTTAACATGAAGCTTGAAATTGTCCATTATGTGTGAGGGTTCTGGTTTCAAGGCAAATTTACGTTGTGTTTGTCTGAGAAGTTGGTCTTGACATTTTGATAGATCTGTTTTTGTTGGTGATCATGTGATCAGATTTCATATTGTTCTCGTCTTATTGGGTATTTGTGGTAATACAGCCATTTGATTGGATGAGAGAAGTTATGTCATGTTGGATAAACTTTCTTCAAGGTGTAAAGTTGTCAGAGAGTATTTCATGGGAAATAATCACATATTATTAGTGATAAAACTTGATAATTGTTTGGAAGGAGATGTGTCTGCCTGTTAGATATTACTTGTTGTTGAGCTCTGTTATTTTGTCAGGCCATTTGACAATCCCAGGTTGGATAGATGCCCCAGAAAATGGCCGATTGTAAGAATAACCAGTGACTCAGTGATGCTTGGGTGTCATCATCTCCCATGGCATCGATGGTTGCTTGCACTATCACTGGATTGTCTGGCCCAGATTGGATGCAGCCTAGCCATAGTCACATGGCTATCAAACAAAACAGCAAAGTTGTTGTTAGATGTGTCTGCACTCTAGTCTGCAATAGGAGGCCTGTTGTACATCAATGTTCTGTGCCCTGGTTGCTCCAGGCTTCTTTCCCCCTTGTAGCAGATCGTTGTAATTTGTCTCTGCATATAGCAGCAGATAACTTTCCTATGGTACAGATGACCATATTGTCGCCTGTTTGTCTCAACCAATTTGAAAACCCTAAAAAAATATTCTTTAAGAGGCAATATTTAGAGCAATGATTAAGTTTACAACCTCAAATCAAATAAGAGAAGCAGTTGATGTCAGTCATCAGGGTGTGAAACTAACTCGCAGACTGCTATGATGTCGACAGTCAATCACATCTGTCAAACTAACACCAGGTTGAAATTCATGTGTGTTTGACATTTGAAATGAACACAAATTTAAGAACGTCATGTAATGGATGAGGACAAAGTGGTTAAAAATGGTTTCGCTCCACCTGCAGGAGAAGAGGATGTTTTCATTGCCAGTGACGCCATTACTTGCTTCCAGTGTGGTTCTGCTATGTGGCCATTTGTGTCCTCAGAAAACAGACTTGTAAAAACATGTGTAATTATTTAGGAGAAGGAACTCCCTCAAGGGCTCGTTCCGACTCAGGTTTGACTGATAGTCAATGTAAATTTCTAATGATTTTACTGTTTTTTCTTTGCAGGAATCTAAGTCACAACCAAATAACAATAATTGAACCTGGGGCCTTTGCCGGACTGGAGAGTTTGCGCCGATTGTAAGTACCGAGCAATTATGTAGATGATGCATGTGTAGAATTAGCTGGCGAGAAGTGATGCTTACCGTTGGTTTTAATGTATCCCTCCACCACTGTTTATGCTGCTCCATTTGAAGAAATTGCCAAGCAATTCAATCTCATCCACAAGCTGCCATACCATTAATTTTCAAATAACATCAATCATAGTTAATTAATCTATAATCAATATTGCGTTTAACATGTATAAAAATACTTATGTTCAGCCCCTAGTGTCCATAGTGTGTGTTTGTCAGGGTGAGGACAGAACTGGCCTTTCTGGCTTGTTGGGTGTAGGTTGGGGACATCAGAGTATGGAAGGACTGGATGCAGATTTGGGGACATCAGAGTATGGAGAGACTGGATGCCGATTTGGGGACATCAG
>VKKT01001423.1:147703-159012 GCA_008038995.1 Haliotis laevigata | reverse complement strand
TAGGTGTTAAGGTGATCATATAGTGTTGAATGATCATGATAGGTGTTAAGGTGATCATATAGTGCTGGATGATCATGATAGGTGTTAAGGTGATCATATAGTATTGAATGATCGTGATAGGTGTTAAGGTGATCATATAGTGTTGAATGATCATGATAGGTGTTAAGGTGATCATATAGTGTTGAATGATCATGATAGGTGTTAAGGTGATCATACAGTGTTGAATGGTCATGGTAGGTGTTAAGGTGATCATGCAAAGGTTGAATGATCATGGTAGGTGTTAAGGTAATCATATAGTGTTGAATGATCATGGTAGGTGTTAAGGTTATCATATAGTGTTGAATGATCATGATAAGTGTTAAGGTGATCATTAAAAGTGTTGGATGATCATGAAATTCTTATGGTGATTAGGAAAAGTGTAGGATGATCATGATAGGCATTAAGGTGATCTTAAAAGTGTAGGATGATCATGATGGGTGTTCAAGTGATCAAAAAAAGTGTTGGATGATCATGGTAGGTGTTAAGGTGATCCTTGCTGGTGTTAATGTGATCATGAAAAGTGTAGAGAGTGTGTACGGTTTTACGCTGCTTTTAGCAATATTCCAGCAATATCGCAGCGGGGACACCAGAAATGGGCTTCATACATTGTACCCACATGGGGAATCAAACCTGGGACTTCAGCGTGACGAGCGGACACTTTAACCATTAGGCTACCTCACAGACTCAATGAAAAGTGTAAGGTGATCATGATGGATGTTATGTGATTATGAAAAGTGTAGATGTTTTGCTACCTGCTACGATGGTTACAGACTTAAGGTACAGTTTCAAGTGTCTATTTGGATATTTGTGGGCAATTATGCTTTATTGAACACGATCCAAAATCATCTATGAGATTTTGATCTTTAGTAAAATACTTATCAAAGACATTGAAAACATGTTCCCTTTAACTTGATGGAAGAAGAAGAAACATACCGGTACATCACTGCTTTTAGAACATTTCAAAATACTGAGCAGCCAACTGTCAAAAGAGAATAAACTTTGAAAAACGTATTGTATTTACTAAAACTTGTGTGCATAATTTGTTCTTGCCACATTATGGCTAAGATATTGCCAATGCAGCACTAAATATCAATTCACTCACCTTAAAAAAATACACCCCAAAACTGACTTTAACTCTATGTGATTAATGGTTATCATCTGGGAATCGGATGAGTATCATAACTTGCATGATTCTGGCCAATGATGAGCTTGTTTGATAGAACACATACCGTCTTCATCACATTTATGCATTTCATTTCTCATTATCTTGGCAACAGCAGCATTCTGCTTAGAGGGAGCCAATAACATTGTCTCAATACAGATGCTATATTCCTTCATGTCACCATTCTTAATTACATGACAGAAAAAACTAAATTGCATGTGCAGCAAGTAGACTTAAAAACTTACTTAGACCTTAGAAACAAATATAGTATTGCACATCACATCTTTGCTTTTTGCTTTGTTTTTCTGTGCACTCAGAAGCCAAAATAATCACCTGAATATTCACTTGTAAGAACCTGGTAGACTGAAACAAATGGGCTTCAGAAAATAAGCTGACTCAGCAAAGATTTTCATGATTCCATATCAGGCATCATCTATCAGCAATGAAGGATCTTTATGGCCATAAACATTTTTTTAAAGCTGTGAAATATTCGATGCATGCTCTAAGTGATTTTCCAGCCTCATTATGTCAAATAAGATTTGATCAAACTGAGCTGACTTAGTTAGATAGGCCCCTCCTGAAAGTCATCAAGTCACCAATCAAGAAATATTTCCTGCCGAGAACATGAGTCTACAAAACTGCACATTTGTTGTCCATCTAATCATTTCAGCAATCAGTGATCATAAGTCCACAGATTACACAAATCTGCCCACAAACTAAGCAGACTCTGCAAAGATTGACCCAATGCTATAACAAAGACATCAACCATTCGTGTGGCAATATTTACCCTAGCGAGATGGAGACTGTGATAACTTCACAGAGCCGACCTCATTCAGCTTTCAGATTTATTGGTCACTTTGCTCAGTAAAGAGTCTCGAAGGTAAAATTGATCAGATGACCACCAACTGATTTGGGTTCTAGGTTTTCAAGAGATGTTGGCCACCGCTCCATGACAGCCAATCTGACAGGTGAGGAACATTTACTTATTGCTGAATGGCATTAACCCTCCTTGGTGAGCAATCTACTGGTGAGACTCTGCACTCGGACAATGTAATCAAGATAATGGCGGTCCTGAAGAATAAATGTGTGCGTGGAAGAGTGAGTGAGTGTGTTAATGCCTCTCTATGTCAGTTATGTCAGTTATAACACACTATCTCAACTAAAAGTGGCAGGCAAGACAATGATGAGAAGGTTGTTGCTGAATTTTGTTTAATGTTGTTTTTAAAAATATCCCAATTATGTCATGACGAGGCAGGTAGGCTTGACATGGGAGAAAACCTGAAGGAATGCAGGTCTCAGCTATTTCCCACTCTGCTGAAAACCAAGAGTAAATGAGCAATTTTCATGCCGCTTGTTGTTTTATTCCAGCAATATCATGGTGAGAAACACAAAAAAATGGGCTTCACACATTGAACCCATGTGGGAAATCGAACCTAGGTCAAAAACATGATAAGTGAACGCTTTAACCACTCTGCTACCCCCACCGACCCTGAAACCCAAGAACATGGGTATGGTGCTAAAGAATTGAGTGACAAGGGATTCAAACCCACAATCAAAGGTTTCCATGGAAGCGCCAACTGGTAAGCTTTAAGATAACTGGACCATCTCATGCTGGTTGGAGTTGCCAACCTCCTTGATGAAAGTAAATGCAGGGCAAATCATGAATTTTCTGTGCGACAATAATTCCTAGTCAGGAATATAAATTTACATCTGTCGCTGCAGTTAAGAGGTAGTCTAATCAGATACCTGGGAAGGAAACCTACAATTTGCTTAACAATAGTCTTCCATGAGGCTGAGACAGTGATAGACTCATCTGGTGTTAACTGACAACCCAGTGAAGAATATTGCAGACTTGTCTTCCATTCATAGAAGCCATCTAATCATCTTTACTGGACATCGTTACTGTATGGAAACGCAGCTGATATTCCGGGGAACAGTGTAATCACCTCCGTTCCAAGATGGCAAGGTTAATGAAACTATGCAGAATATCAGGCTAATGACATGAAATAAGTACTTAGTCAATAAGTATTTGGAACATTTAGGTGTGTTTCAGCTACATTAGTGATGGTGCTTAAGACCCTTGAAGACTGGCAAGGGCTTATCTGTATGTTGTAGTTCAACAGCCGTGCTTATAATACTATCAACTCAAATGGCCCATTTTCTTGATATGCCTTACAAGCTACATCAAGTAAAGGATTAAGGACTACAGATGAGGCAAATGAGCCAAAACAAATTTCAATAATATTTTTTTCATTTCTTGGAAATACGTCCATAAACCAGTCAGAATGACACTTAATGCCTTTGAATACTGAAATTCAAGTTTTTGTATGAAGCAAGTAGTTCACATGTACTTAGAAAAAATTTCCCTCACAGCAGAAGGGCGCAGTTCGGGAGGTACGGCAGAACTGATCCAACGTGGCGGGGAAAAAACAGATCAATGAAATCCATTGAACACAAATGAAAAATCTAATTAAACCATGGAGTGCAGAAACCTGTAAAACTGGATTTAGCAGCACACTGAAAGGATAAGTCTCAATACAAACTGAAACTTGGGTGAAGTAAAACCAAGTTAAATCACCTCTGAAAAAAAATCATGAATGCAAATGAAATGACCTTCTCGACACACCTGCAGCTCGGCAGTACAACTCACAACAACTCAAATATATTTTCAACTCAGGTTATTTCGACTGGTCGGCAAAGGGCTCAACAGGTGTGCTGTCTATTATTAGTACTGACTATTTCTACAGGTTTGCAAAAGCTTAACTTTTGTTCTTTCAGCAACAAAGAAACAGGCCAGAAAAAAATATTCTCCTGTATTTTTCCTGTAATTTCCTAAACTGAGTTGTCTTTGAAAGTAAGCTACTTTGTCGTCATTTTGGATAATTATTGCCAGTAGTGAGTTTAAAGTGGCTGAAAGTTGTGTAAAACAGCAATACTGTGGCGGTATGTAAACAATGGTGTCTAGACCACACAAACCATAAACAGAGATCATGACCAACATCCAAAGCCGTGAGGGGAAGTTGACGCTGTCTCAGAGTCTAACCATTGTCAACACAACTAGTGTCAGCCATTCGTAACCATTTGGACCATGAGTTCAACCTCGGTTATGTGAATTCACAAAAAATCATATTACTTATTAATTGTAAGCCTTAGTGATCGTGTAAGGATTGTATGGATGTAAACTGATTAAGTCAATGCCAGGCAATAACCAGTTTGATTAATAACCAGTCTGCAGAAACAGATTCATTTTGGTATAAAAAGTGAAGAAAATTGAATGGATTTCAGAATAGCAGAGATAATATTTGGAGTCATGTGACACCAGGGCTCCAGATAATTTTTCATGATCAGGAGTACGTACTCCTTATTTATTCAATATAGGAGTACTGGAAAACAATATGAGTACATTTAGAGTACTGAATGGAATTTAATGGCGTATCAGTAATCTTGTGTTTCGTTTCATATATGCACCACAACATTGCTNCTCTTGTGTAAACAGGTCAGTAAACAATAAAACAATAATGTTTCAGATAAATACGTCTGTAAATGATTCTGAAACCGTACACCATTGCTGTGGTCCATATCTGCTACCTTTTTTAAATTGTTTCCTACCGCATCRTGCTTATTTTATATCCGTACATACGCCGATACGGCCCTTATCTGGAGCCCTGTGACACCATACAACTGAATCCTCTGCAGTTCACCCTCTTTAAATATATATGCAACTGTGGTCGTAAACAACTATCCAAGCAAGGTGATATATGTGGCGTCCTTGTCAGAAGCCTTTTGCGTTATGTTCTCTATCAGTTAAATTACTGATTAAATCATACAATGATTACATACAGATGCTGTTAAATACCTCATATTCTCCTGCTTCACTGAAATGCATATCTTTTGAGAGAATATTCCCATTATTGATGGAACACCAAACAGATATCATTTTCAAGTTATTGGTCCTTGAAGGTCACCATTATTCACTATCCCTATTAAAAGTTCAGGAGCATATTACCAGCCTGATTAATTTTTAAACATTAACCTTCATAAAAAATCAATTCAGTCTTGCTTGAATTCATACTTCAAAATGTTATTTTATCTTGGAAAGATAAATCCAAGTCTTCCCATGGTATCTTCTAGAATAGTCAGATGTGATCTATGTACAATACACATTGTATTAATGAACCAGAAACACAAAACAGGTAGTAACACACCACAGAAAACCAAAACACTTGGGGAAACCTATTTCAGATGCTTCAATCTCTGCAACATGAGAACCAAATGAATCAGAAAAACATTTCCCACCTCATTTGCAATAAACATTTTCCCAAGATGACCATTTCTAGAAACGATTCGAAATCATTTCTACTTAATGTCCTCTAACTAGGTGCCAAATGATTTCTCAGTATTTCTCGGGAGGTTTGCAGAGTCAACTGCCCTGGTGGAACATGACAACTGATAACCTGCTCACATCAAAAAAGCTTTTTGCAATTGTTTAACATTTTGGTAATTGTGCTTGCTTAGCGGCACTGGCACTTTAAGCATTAGACACTGACTTGTATTCATTGACAAAGTGGTACAAGACCAAAGAAGACAAGGTTTTAACAAAATCTAACAAAGATGTTTCTCTTCTGCAGCTGCCTAATCAGATGGGGGCTTAAACTGAACAAATTTACGACCATTTAAAGACCCTATAAGGGACCATTGCAAGCTATCTCCTTAAGGATGAGAGGCCAAGGAAATTAGTTTTCCCGAAGCAAATCACCAGTATCGGATGCTGTATCGATGTGTCATGAATAGAGATGGGGACATCGATCATAGAGAGGAACCCGACCATCGAACAAAGGTGCCCAGACTGTACAACTTAGATAATTTGCATTACTCATTTGAGATAATTTCTGTCACATAGCTCAAGATATTGCTATTGAATTTGACACAAATTGACATCATGGCTCACTATAGTGTTAAAGCTTGCATAGTGCGACACACTTGTTGGGGTATCTGCATCAACAAATGGGGTCTCATCGTTGAGATGAAGCTGACAGATAGGGTGCTCAGGAATAAGTGTGAGGGATTTGCATTATATTTTGCCATCATCATGGCCTAAAATATTTTCAGTCTTGGAGGGGAAAAGCCAAGGAATCTTGAGCCATGGTTCAAATGGAAGGTGATTCGAGGAAAAGCAAGGTGTTGTTGTATATGTGTATGTGAGTGTGTGTGCATGTGTGTTCTATAGTTCTAGCCCACAAGGAAAAAACGTTTCAACATGATCCTGACACTCAAGACACAGCATACTGACAGGAGCTGAAAAAATCCTGAGTGGGTGATCCCCTTGCTGCCGAGAGGTTAACAACTATGCTCTTTTAACTGTTTGGTATGACAAAATCAAGGATCTAACCAGTATCCTTCCTCTCTCCAGGCAGACACTCTATCCATTAGACCAAGGAGGCAGTCAACATCTCAAAAGTATCATCAGGAATAGACACGGTCACAACTCTGTAGTGAACATTGAGGACTTGCTGTGCCACTAGCATTGGTTGGATGTCACCGATTAGGGCTGCCCCTGTTCAATATATGAGACTGGAGGAATGTGTGTTTCCTCCATCAGTTCAATAAGACATCCATACTCGTTGACCATACTGAAAGGGACTGTGAGCATATGATTTGTATGTTGATTCATTCAGTAAGCACTGGTTACCCTGGGCCATGAGCTTTCAAAGGGATGTGTTATCAAAGGATCAAGGTACTAAATAGATTATTTTCTGTGTTAGCTTGCATAAAGTATGAGCCAGTCCCAACAGTGTTAACAATGGGTCAGACCAACATAACTTCTTGCTTTACAGATTTTGTTGGAACATGTAATGGTAAGCTGTAGTCATAAATTAAGTTTTGTCAGTGCTGAGTTGAAGTTAAATAAACATTTGTCAGTGTTGAATTGATGCAGGTTTCATGAAAAATAATCATATAACAAGAATAATCATTCCTCCAGACAAATTTTAGATTTTATGTTAACTTTGACATAATTGAATTCAGACTAGATTTTTTAAAATAGTTCAAAAGAAAACATACAGTAACAAAAATGACAGGCACTGACGTACACTGTATTTCTTAATCTTCCATATATAAAACCAAAAACAAGCTGTCTGCCAAAGTGATGATAATGTCCTTGTAGACCACTGCAAACAGAAGGGACCTTCTCACAGACATCTCTTGACAGATCTAAGACTAAGTCATCACCAAGCTTCCATCGGGATCAGTGTTAATGGAGGTAGCTGACAGAATGACCAGTACTAATGACCAGTGTCTTCAGATCGATGGCAACAAGGCAGGGTCCAGCTCAGTGATACAGGAAATACTGATTCTCACACACAACATGTCGGCTACCTTTCCTTGATGTTTCCACCAAATAAAGAGTACTAATTGTGAACAAAGCCATCTTGAAACAAGGCTTATCCCATGTTGTCATCAATTCAACATAAAGGTGGAGCCAGGTCCCTGTGATTTTTGTCTGTCATGCTGGCAAGAACATACATTTGTTCTGGACAGGAACGCTGTCATGACCCTTGTCTGTCTCACAGTCCCTGAACCACATTATTTTCCCTTCTGCCTAGCCCTCCCTGCAATGCTAAAGACCTTAATGAAGCAAGTCTAGATTTCCCCAGGTCATCTCCCAACTCACTAGGGCTCCTTTTCAATATAAATGAGTTTATTTGTTACTATGAACAGCATATATATTCAGGGACCCCTGTGACCCTGGATGATTGGTTGGCTGGTTTGTTGATTTAGGCTGCACTTAGCAATATTCCAGCTATAGGCCAACGGTCTGTCAGTAATCATGTCTGGACCAGACAATCCAGTGATGAACAGCATGAGCATCGATCTATGCAACTAGGATACGATGACATGTGTCAGTCAAGTCAGTGACCCTGACCACCTGATCCTGTTAGTCGCTTTTTACAACAAGCGTGGGTTGCTAAAGACCAATTCTAACCCTGATCTTCCAGGTGGGCCCTGGATGAAGGATGTTCACCTTATGATCTTAAGGAATGGCCACATATCAAAATTCGATCACAGTTTCATTTCTTTCTTGTTCAAGGCAGAACTCAGCAATATATTATATGTCAGTTTCTCATTGGAATCTGTATCAGAAAATCTATTGACTGACATCATGAGCATCAATCTACGAAAGTGGGGTGCGATGACCCTCAAGTCTGGCCGCCTTATCCTGTTTGATGTCTTTTGACGACAAGCATGGACTGCTAATGACCTGGGTCAAATCTGAATCTTCAGGGATCTCAAACAATATCTGCTCTATGTAGCCTATCGTTGCAATGATTCTATTGGCATGAGGTTGGCAGAAAACCAAAGCCATACAAAGAAAAATCGTAAATAAAATATTTTCAACTTGTTCATGCAAAAAATATATTTGAGAAAACAAAAGTCTTTGTCTTGTGAGCCAAGTGTTATCAAAGGGTTAGTTCACCCACGTCCTACAAATGTCAGGGGGCATGAAAATACACCTCTGCATATCTTATTGATTATCAATTCTTGGTTCAAACAAAAACTGTGTGTTGTCAATAATTGATTTAAACAATTTCCATGCCAACTCTTTATTAACTTTCAAAAACAGAGCCATAGTTTGTTCAACCTGACAGCATGATGTATTATAAAGCTGAGATCCAGTGGCTTGTCCTTTACAAAAAAAACATCTGGGTATTTTCTGAACACTATTTGGCAGGAAGAAAGACAGGAAAAAACCCCGTCTCTTTCCTACCTACAATTTTGTTTGCAGAAAATTAACCAGCCATGCTGTTCATATCACTAGCTGACAGCACACCTTTGACATTTGACTTAATTAATACCAACTGTCCCCAAAGCCATGTAGCTGTACACACTCTACTTAAAAGAGAAGAAAATTGGTTGACGAAATAGCACTTGATGGGGTTTCCATCTCTAGGTCTGCAATCCTGAAGATGAGCTTCGTTCCTCTTTCATCTCAATTGTCTGGATAAGGAAAAAACCTGATAGCAAAACACCATGGTACCATGATAAACTGCTTTTGGAAAGTTCTGATGTAGAGTGTTCTTAAAAACGTACCATTAAATATAAACCAATATCCCATCATTGTGCCAGAGATGATGTTTCTGTAAAGTTCACTAGTGAAAGGCATGAAGTTTGGTGCATTATCTGAATTTGAAATATTTACAGTAGAAAAATATTAGTTATTAGAATTTATTAATTCAACGCAGCAAGTATCATGTTTGCATTCATTACGTATTTAAAGTTATCACAAAGTAAGATTTTCTGATAGTGAAAGACACGAAAGGTTGTTAAGTTCATGGTATCAGGTCTGTTTTCTGTTAAACACTTACATGAGTAATATTCAAGCCATAACATGGCAGCCTGTAAGCGTAACTTATAAGGTCACTTATACAGTGCTAACTCCACGCCACACGGGCATGCTCTTACAACATAATGGACATTATTAACCCAAGATGCCTGTAAGGAGCGAGAAGGTTTACAGTCACATGACCATCTTATCCCACCAGGTACCCATTCACTGCTGAGTAAACAGAGGCAATTTTTAACAAACTAATTTGCCTAAAGTCACATTACAAACTGTTGAATAAGGATGTGAAAAATGTCTAACATTTAGAAAATGTTCATGATCCATAATTTATATTTTTGTTCAGTAGCTTTAAGCTTATCATATCACTGAACACAAAGGTTTATGGATGACATCTTCTTGACTGACAGCAGAATAAGGAGCTATGTCTATTATAAAGAAGCTGCTTTACATAAACTATTGTCTACTTGTACATCCATTATCTTCTAAGAAATACTTATCAAACAATTCCTTGTTACATACGCTACAGCAGACCACTTTCATAACAGGCTTAGTATTCTGGTTTTGTTTGCTGAACTCCACAATTTTTCAGCTGTATGATGTTGATCTGTAAATAAACGTATCGGAACCAGACAATCCCGGGACTGACATCACCAGCGTCAATCTGCACATTAGGATATGATGACATGCGTCAACTAAGCCAACGATCCTGAATACCCGATTGCCTTTTATGACAAGCATGGATTGCTGAAGATCAATTCTAGCTAGGATATTCACGGGTCCTTAGCAATATGACTTCTGTAAGCCAACTGGAGCTCCGGAAGTAATAGCATTAAGACCGCTTTGTCTCTGCTGGTTTATAGTGAAGTATCTTCACAACAACTTATTACGCAAGTCTAGATGACAAGCGTCGCATGCACTTGCACAATGCCAGGGCTCCTGATGGGGTGCTGACAGCTCCATGATTCTATTACAAGGGCTTGTTGAAGGGTGACAGCAGTCTGACTCAGATGGCATATTAAGCCTCTAAACCAAATGTCAACCTGTTAGTAGTCCAATATCTCTGCTACACAATGTGTTTATAAAGTGTGACAAGACATGAAACAGCCCACCCGTGACCTTTGGCAATCGATCACGCCAACAGGTACATCATCACTTGGCAAAACTGACATAATGACACTGAAATGTAGTGTGAAGAAAATAACTTTCTTCAACAAGCAAGATACGAGACATCACCTCTCATACATTTAGTTCATAAGACAGAAATTTTTACTTCATTCCAGTTTGGACTTGTGGCTTCAATTTGGTAACATTCTCATCTTTGAGATGAATTTTTCAAATTTTAAACCAAGTCCACAAAGAGAAATAATTGCCGTAATCCACATCACCGTCAACCTAATATCAAAGTCATATTGAAGAACTTGTCATCTTTAAATGTGCATTTCAGTCAAGTTGACATTTAAGTTTTTATCTCCATGACAACCCTCTTTGATCTAATGAAAATAATAGAGCCCTGCTGCACTGTTCCATCCTAATCTGACATTGTCACTCACCATGGCTAGCTACTCCAGTGACTCTGATGTCTGCATCTCTGTTCTAGTTGTCTCTGCATCCAGAAACGTCAAGAAGAGTGCCATTCAATTATCTGACATATCAATTTGAACTAAAGCTGAAGATAAATACAAAACCATTTAGAACTGATAAACAGAGTATTATTATAGGATATTTATATAGCGCACATATCCACGCACTAGTGCATGCTCAAGGCGC
>VKKT01001422.1:58193-68990 GCA_008038995.1 Haliotis laevigata | reverse complement strand
CACTTTACCTAACCCTCCAGATGATTTTCTCACCGCGCTTGAGAGAGTATTTTTTAAATTCAACTGGAATGACAAAAATGACAAAATCAAACGGAGCACTTTAAAAAGAGATTACAAAATTCGGGGGACTACGGATGATTGATATCAAAACCTTTGTTAACGCCATGAAATTATCTACACTCAAACTATACTTTAAAAAAACAAATCCGGATAACCCATGCAATTTTCCATTTAAGGATATGCTAAAATATGGAGCAAATTTTCAGAATATACTTGCAGTTGATAATCCTTTTTGGAAAGACGTATTAAAAGCATGGAAATTATTTTGTATCAAAAATACCATAGATGCAGAGAACATTAACGAAATTATAGCCCAACCTTTCTGGAAAAAACTTGAACAGTGGATTACGAAACGTATCCAAACACTTAAATTGACAAAATCTTTGATTTGGTTTGGGGTTTTAGGTAAGAACCCATTATTGAACCACATAATCTTATCTGCTAAGAGATATATTTACACTTGCTCTTTGACAAAAACAATTCCAAAAGTTGATAATGACTTAAGGATATTGAAAGACATATTTACCACTGAATCATTCATGGCCAGAAGAAAAAATAATGTTGAAAGCTTTTTAGTCAAATGGTTTCCTCTCATCCCTGAATTTAACCCTGAATGACTGTTAAACAAAGAACATATCACTAACATTGATATTCAATGCACTTAGTGTACTATATCGCTATTGAGCCCACTAGCTTGTATGTGCACATATTCCTCTATATGCTTGTACACATCATGTTTTTATACTCATCACACTGGGAACAATAAAAATAAAAAATATAAAAAATCTATAAATACTGGGGGATGCAATTTCATTGATGGAAACTGTCTCCTTGAAAAGAGGAGTGGTATATTTTCAATTTAAAATATGTAAATGTGAACGAGATAAAAAAGTGTCGCTTTTTGTAAATGACGACAAACGTCTACTGTAACGTTTATTCAATACATTAGTCGGTTCAAACCGAAAACTGATCCTTCTTCCTGATCAAAAGTCAAGGCATCGTGAGAGTGTCTGTGTTTTTTAACCAAAATTAAAATCAAATGTGAGAAACAAAATCATACATAGAAACTTTGTTTGGAAGATATTGTTCGTACATAATTTCTGGCTGGTCGGAACACCGTAGTGTTCCATTGTAGAGACCAAATACGATCCAACACTTTGGGTTTGTGATTCCATTGACAATGCCTGCTCTTGTGTCTAAAATAATGAACTATGTTTTATTCAGCATAATGGCTACTTCATTATCCAATTCCGTATGGGATACTTGTTAGATCCACAATAACTCCAGGTATCATAAAGCCCGAATGTTGGGATTAGGTGGTCAGACTCTCTGACATTTTCGTGCCATATTAATCTGGTGCTCTTCCATTTGTCACCAAATGAGATCAATGAATTGCAAAATAACTCAAAATAGATAATAGTTTATTAAATATCAATGCCGTCCACGACAAGTATAACCATGTACCCAATGATATCATCCATGTGTTGTTTGCTTACCGATTACTGGTAAAAATTGTTTGATGTTGTTAAGTGTGTCCAAGATGAAATATTTTATGGGGGTTTCACAAAGATAGGAGGCGCAGCGCAAACACGCAAGGATACAGGGAATGACAACACAAGTCGTCTAATAATAGTTGTAGTCGCAATATGAAAGAAGCCCTGGAGGGAAAAATCATATTCATCTGTTGCAGCTACGGCACCTAATGTCCTTTAAGGCTGAACGTTAGACGTCGGGGCCTTCTTTCTGGAGACAACACACTGTTTATTGGTGCATTGTCCATGATAGTAAGGGACTTGGCTAGCAGCTCTGGGACTACTGTATTTTTACCCTCTAAACAAATACCTTGCTGTTCATATCTGTGTGGCAGGCCCTGCGAGGTCATAACCTGAGAGCAAACCCCGACCACTGCATGCATGGTGAACGAGAACTCTTTTCCCCTTGCCTCATTTATTCTTCGTTTTCGCTTGATGATTCGCAGATAATGATATCGGAGACGAACGATGTCAGATGGCTCAATAACACACTATCGGTATCTTTCACATCTTTCTGTATCTGTATCCAAATACACGCAGATGTGCATACGTGCTATCAAAAGGTTTTGGGCCCAAAATACGTCTGATATGTGCATGGTAAAACTTATGGTACGATATTGAAGAATGGTTTATATAATTCACATAAACGTAATATTGCCATGCATACGTCGCTAGTTTCCGGTCACGTGGACATCTTATCACATGTACCCCTAGTGAAAGAAAGAAATGGATAAGCTTGAGTACAAGGCAGTCATAAAGTTTTTGGTCCTCACTCATATAGAGAAGACACACACAGTTATTGTATCCATGTTATAACAACTTCAGTGACTGGTGGAGGTTAAGACTGATTTACGAATCTGATGCACTGAATTTATCAAACAAAAAAACAAATTCACTGATTTTTGTATTTTTCTTTTCAGGAGACAACTTTCCGAGTAAAACACAAGACAAAGCATAAACAAGCCAAAGTTGCCAAGCTGAAACATGGGTCAATCCTTGTGGGAGAGCATGACTACTGGAATGGAGACCAACTCGTGATTCCACCTCTGCCGCCATCTTATCTTGCGTGTTGCTCCATCATTGATGTCAAGTACATTCTCATGGTGAGAAGTTTATCATTGGTTGAATGAGATATCCACGCGGTAAGATCTTGATTAGTTCTGTGATCAGGGTCCTTATTCTCGAAACGTTCGTAGCCCTACGAATTCTTAACTTTGATCGTAGCCAATATGTTAAGAATGGGCTTAAGATGTTCGCAGGCCTACGAACGTTTCCAGAATAGCTTGCCTGGTCTCGCCCTCATGATGAGATATCATTGTATTGGCTCTGAATGCAAGACAAATTTTCCTTGCTGGACAATAAAGTTTATGTTATCTTATGTATTTTCAGACGCAAAGGTTATTGTGACTTGGAAATTATCATTGTTTACCAATGATGGAGTGTGTTAAAATGGTCGAAGAAACGCAACCAAGTGGTTCTTGTTCGAATTACATGTTCACGAAATGTGCCAGAAGACCTATTTGAGAAATTTGCCAGCAATGTTCATTGTGCAAGGCCAAATAATCAGACCCATATCATTTCTGTTCAATGCAGTTTTTACAAGAGCAGAAAATACCTCTTATCACCGTTCTGCAGACGTTCGATATGTCACTCCTCAGTGAAAATAACAAATAACCTGAGTTAAGGTGTCTCGCAGCATGGCCTTCGTCAACGTCAATAGAAACACTATTGGGCACATATGATGACGTTTTCAGAAAACGATCAAGTTGTAGACGGTCACGACAGTCGCCACCTCCCAGGTTCCAACCAGCGACCCTTACCGTATGTACCACACCAGGTAACAGAGGTGTATCTGGATTACAGACGACGACATCGACGATTTTGGCGTCGTCCGTGCAAGAGCTGGACGGCCAATTCTGACGCCAGAACGTGACGGCGAGTTTCTAGTGAAGCAGACAACATTTGCGATGGGGAGATGGTTAGTGGAGAGGATTCTCTTCACCGTTGAGTCACGTTTCCTTCTTCCCCATGCTAACGAAAGGACAAGTGTGTGCACAGATGAACGTTACATCACGTCACGTGTTCTGAAAGGGGATTGTTTTGGAATCGGGTGCGTTATAATCTGGGGTGAGATAACAGCTGCAGCAGGGACGCCAATGGGTGACGTTTCAACACAATAACGCGAGACCATACGTTGTACGGCAGTTTCTTAATCAGAATAATATTAATATGTTACCCTGGTTCGCAAGATTCCCTGATTTGTCACCTTTTGAACGCATCTGAGGTGACAGTCAGCCAAATCCTTTGTCGCATAAGGAATGATCTTCCCAGGACTTTCATCGACTTTGAGTGGCCTCAACGAGATGAAGATGCCAGGCCTGCATCAATGCGCATGATCGACACACTTTCAGTGTGGACTTACCTCATTAGCATATGCCAGGCAGATGCCCTGGGTGTCATTGTACAAAACAATCTTAAAGTAGCGCTAAGGCTGACTAAAGTCCATGTTAAGGTGTCGGAGGTACGGTCAACCAAGCCCTAAGATGGCTTTGTACAACGGTACCGTTGTTCTAAAGGACGTTTGATTGTTACCATACATTGAAACATTTGTTTTTCAATGTAGAAGCACTTCATTCGCGGCAGTAAATAACTAATACTGGTTCTGGCTCTTATGATTGTGTGTCACAATAACTTTTGCCTTTGAGAATATTTAGAATGATTTACCTTTGCGGTGAGATATTGAGTAAGCTTGTATGAATACATCATATGGTCAAATGTTTATTTATAATTGAAAAAAAATATCCTGATCGTGAGTAATTGATTTGGGTTGTATCAATCATTCTCGTACTGCGATATTTATCAGGAGTGAATGCTTGGCACTCGTGTTGAGATGTTAATTGGGGTTGAATGAGTTATCCTCATTGTGAGATATTTATGAAAGGACGAATAATATACACAGGCGATGAGATATTACTTATGGATGAATGAATCACTCCCATAGTGAGATAACATGACAATAAAGTATGGAACTTGCTTGGCGAATAATTTTCAAATTTTGGGAATGAATATCGATGTATTGAACAGCAAAGAACTCGATGGTGAGAATATGTGTATCATGCGAGATTGTTTTACTAACGCTACGCTGTAACGCTACCAAAATAGCCAATGCCTTGGGTAGGCAAAGTACAGTCTACCAGCTTCAATAGGCAAGGAGATGTCAGTGGGTTCAAGGAACAAAAACCTTGTAATTTCCTTGTAGCAATATCTCCTTTGAGATATCACCTAGGTGATATATCCCATATACCCGCCAGGATCTGATTTATAATTGATCTTCAGTAACCCATGCTTGTCGTAAKAGGCGACTAACGGGATCGGGTAGTCAGGCTTGCTGACTTGGTTGACACACGTCATCGTAGATTGATTCTCATGGTGTTGATCACTAGACTGTCTGGTCCAGAGTCAATTATTTACATACCGCCAACATAAAGCTGAGCTATCTGTATCAACTGGCATCACACGGTCAATGTAGTGTGAACTGGAATTAAACGTTCAAGACTCACACTCATGGCGACGTACATGTGTGCGTGTGTGTGGCTGTGATTTAAACCATTTTGTAGTGCTCGCCCACTGAGATGTTGCCATTAAAGCCGCTCAGGCACATTATACTGGCTCGGCGATGACCGGTTTTCATTTTACTGCTTTACTGTCGAGCGTAGAGCAGGGCAACAAGAACAATCTTTATACGTGTTTTTGGAGTGACGTGGCCATGGCATCAAACTTGTAAACTATGTTCCAGCTGACCGTTCGTCCTCCAGGACTTACATTTGATCTCAACATCCATCTGCCGGTCATAATTGGAACCATCCCCTTGCAAAGTGTCCTCGACAGTCATCATGCCATCATGCATCTTGCGGCGTACAGAGAGAATTTATCTTCCTTCCCAACACCATCAGCCTATCCCCCTGGAGAAATGCTACCCACAGACACATTTTCCTCAGGAGCGGGATACGCATCACCGGTTAACCCACCACAGCGATCAGCACTGCGTAAGTTGCCATTGTGATTTTATGCAATTACCACACAGGGAATATAATGTGATTGTTTGGTAAAAAACGCATAAACGCGTTAGACATTTTCTTTTCTTAGAAGTGACTGAGTATGGTTTGACACAGCTTTTAGCAATATTCCAGCGATATTACGGCGGGGGACACCAGAAATATGCTTCATACATTGTTGGTAGTCGAATCCAGGTCTTTAGCATGACGAGCGGATGCTTTAACCATGAGAATACAGAATTAACCCTTCCTTCTTGTGTCGTGCTTGTGTCCTCTTTGTGTCGTACTTGTGTCCTTTTTGTATCGTACTTGTGTCCTTTTTGTGTCGTGATTGTGTCCTTTTTGTGTCGTGATTGTGTCCTTTTGTGTCATGCTTGTGTCCTTTTTGTGTCGTACTTGTGTCATTTTTGTGTCGTGCTTGTGTCCTTTTGTGTCGTGCTTGTGTGATATTTGCGTCGTACTTGTGTCGTGCTTGTGTCATTTTGGGGCCGTGCTTGTGGTCTCTTTGTGTCGTGCTTGCGTCCTTTTTGTGTCGTGCTTGTGTCCTTTTTGTGTCGTGATTGTGTCCTTTTGTGTCATGCTTGTGTCATTTGTGCGTCGTACTTGTGTTTTGCTTGTGTCATTTTTGTGTCGTGCTTTTGGTCTCTTTGTATCGTGCTTGTGTCATTTTTGTGTCGTGCTTGTGTCCTTTTGTGTCGTGCTTGTGTGATATTTGCGTCGTACTTATGTCGTGCTTGTGTCATTTTTGGGCCGTGCTTGTGGTCTCTTTGTGTCGTGCTTGTGTCCTTTTTGTGTCGTGCTTGTGTCATTTTTGTGTGGTGCTTGTGTCCATATGCTTGATAGCCAGAAGAGGCACATATAATAACATTGACTAATTACTCGCAAACATTCCATATTAAATGCAAATTTAGCCTTTATGGCAAAATTGTATTTATTATTATTTATAAAAGTATGTATATTTTATGTATATGTTCAGGTGTGAACATAGCACGTAATAGAGACAATCAAACGCTCATGCACGTGCCAGGTGACGTACCGTCATTGATAGTGGCCTATGGACTTGCAATGTGTTACTGTACGTGCAGCCCGTGCAGCTGCACACAACATGTCAAACTCTGAAATGGCTCTCACTGTCGAAAGCTTGATCTTTGGTCATTCAAACGTTCACAAATTCACATGAAAAGTCACATGCACATCATGCCAAGATTAACATCTGTTCAACGTCATGAAGCCATTGTAATGGTTCGAGCAGGAATGAGCCAACAGCAGGTGGCAGCACATTTCCAATGCCATCGTAACACGATGTCTGCATTGGGCAGGCGTTATCGAAACAGTTATGACGTCGCCGTCCACCCACGTTCTGGGCTTCCCCGAGTAACGACGCCAAGACAGGACAGATGGATTCGGGTGACTCATCGCAGACACAGGTTCCAGACGGCAGTGACCACGTCCCAGACAATTCCTCAGGCCTTCAATGCTCATTTGGTAGCCCCTATGCGTCGTCGATGCATCTCTGTGCTTCACGCACATGGTGGCCATACCCGTTATTGACCTTGTGAGTTCGTCGTGTGACCCCCCTATACTCGACTTTGAACTTCATCGTTACGGATATTGTTCAGATTCTTCTGACATTTTGTTGTGGTCCAATACTTCAGCTAATAAGGTGTCTACATCATTTCGTCTTTTCTGTGTTGTATTCCAATTCTGAARGAATTTTCTGTGTGCACAGTTTCTTTATGTGGCTAGTATAGTTGGTCACAAGTTGCCCACGACTCCCCGTGATTGCAGTATTTCCCCAGACTTTCTGTATACGTCATTATACTCGCTACAGGGCTTATATTACTTAAAGGCTTGGGCGTCTGTGGGAGTGCTAGGGTAGATTATTTAGATTATGAAGTCCTGATAGGCATTCAGAAATTGGAGAACATAAAGGCATAAAACTGTCATGTATAAACACATTATTGTCCATAACGATAAATCTGGGCTACCTCTCCCCCTGTCATCAGCATGAAGTGTTTGGCTACCGGGTGACGAAGGTCGTACAACAAACAAGTTGTAATCCATTAATGTTTTATGGCGCCACGCCTAGGAAATTGTTGATTGGTTGTTGTAATAAGACGTTGTATTACTCGCCCGTGGAAGATACTGCAGTGTAATAAAACAATTTACGGCAATATCTCTGTGACAATGCTATTAGACCTTGCTTGACTCGCGGAAAGCTGAGTCATCACACTGTAGGCAGTTTCACCGCAGTTTTTTTTCAATTTATGTTGGAGAGTAATATACAGAATACTAAACTCGCTTCCGTGAAATACCATTTTTATTGAACTCGTGAAAAGATTAAGTATCAAACTCGCTTTGGCTCGTTTGATACCAAATCATTAACTCGTTTAATAAACATGGTATTACACGGAAGGTCGTTTAGTATCCGCTATTTATTACTCGCCCGTGGAAGATACTGCATTGTAATATTTCAACAACAATATTACACTAATGTAATACCGCTAGACGTATGACGCCATAATGATTTACAGTAGAAATGGTAATACACGGAAGGTCGTTCAGTATCCTTTATATACGTAACTTAGAATTAGTTAATATCTATGTCATGAAATGTTTGAAGAATACTCATATAGTATACTGGTTCATGTTCCAGCCCCTCCTTCATATAGAGAGTGTGTGTTTGGCAAGGTCAACATCGCCGAGGAAGGTGACACTAAGTATGTGAAGGGCGATACTGACTATGCTCCTGCCTACACGTACTATAACTGGGGCCACAAGCCCAGTGCTCTCCCCGTGTAGACAACATGGCAGACGTCTGTTACAGAAGATGGACCCTGGTTTTCACTATCTGCCTACATATATTATGACAGGTCAGCAACCTGTCTTCTTCCATTTAGTCATCATGGCAGACGTCAGTTACAGAGGTCGGACACTGGTTTTCACTATCTGCTTACATATATTATGACAGGTCAGCAACCCGTTTTCTTCCATTTAGTCATCATGGCAGACGTCAGTTACAGAGGTCAGACACTGGTTTTCACTATCTGCCTATATATGTTATGACAGGTCAGCAACCCGTCTTCTTCCATTTAGTCATCATGGCAGACGTCAGTTACAGAGGTCAGACACTGGTTTTCACTATCTGCCTATATATGTTATGACAGGTCTGCAACCCGTCTTCTTCCGTTAAGTCATCATGGCCGACGTCAGTTACAGAGGTCGGGCCCTGGTTTTCACTATCTGCCTATATATGTTATGACAGGTCAGCAACCCGTCTTCTTCCATTTAGTCATCATGGCAGACGTTTGTTGCAGAAGACGGACATGGGTTTATACAATCCGCCTACACATAAGGCTACCTCGATCACTGTCCATCTCCTTTAATTTAATCAACAAGCTTGACATCCAATTGATAAGGATACACCTCTTGTGGTGAGAAGGGAAGTCATATATGCAGACTTCCAGTGCTGAGTAAGCACTACTTAATGGCGTTCTACATGTACATGTTCTAGGTATGTACATGTATTTTATTGGATGAATGTTACGATGAACTTTTTGGTAAAGCCACTAGTACTGTGTGACGGTGTCATTTGCGCATAACTTCTTTTTTAACGGAAAATGGTACAGCTCATGTACCTGAAAGGTCTTCAGTTTGATAAGAACACTAAAAACATAACTATTATCTGCATTTGACTCACCCATTCGAGAGCACGGTATCATCAATGATTGATAGTGATTACTATGCACTTGCTCTTGACATATTCGGAATCATACCATCGACCCTTTAATAGTCATCAACGCTTCTGAAATATGAAATGTTGCAAAACCCGAAGATGCAAAACGTTTTGAATGTCAGCGCCATATTACTTTACACAGTTTCTTGTGAATGTATATTCCTCCAACTGCTTATATGTGTAAATGTTTCATTCTCACAGCTCAAAATTCTAGTAAATTAGGCTTGTAATTGTAATGCCAAATAAGCATATATTAACTGTTTATTCTGCATAGTTATATAACTTGTTACAGCTTTTATTAACTTTTTGAAACTCAGTATTTGAATATTATCGGCTCCATATTTATGAATGGATCGTTGATTTAACAATAAAAATACACTAATACCATATATGTACAATTTTATCAAATGTGTGCGCAGTATATCCCTATTTGTAATGTTATTCATACCTAAAGAATATCTGGTTGTCAAGGCAATATGTCATTCTGCATGCATCATATGCCTAAAAGTAAAGGTGATATTTTATTTTATGCGATTCTCGTCGTTTTACATACAATGGTCACATACATGTTCCAAAGGTACAGTGTTATATTGCATAGATTTTACATATGCATAGCTGTTAACACTATGCGTGTTGTGTATGTCTAGACATTATTCGATACATGTGAGACAATATTAACAGGTCAAATAAGTGACTCAATGCTTGATATCAGAATAACAGAAGGGCTCGGCCAGGCGATCTGTTTCGGTGGCTTTCTTGATGGGGAGTTCGATTCATTTTGGAGTAATCTTGATGTATTAAAATACAAAGTATAACTCATTGTAAAAATACGATGCCACATATTCTTAGTGTGCGTTTCAGTTTCTATCCAATGTATAACTTGGGTATCAAATTGTGCAATATAAGCATGAGTGTCGAATTACGTACGTCGTATTTTAAATAGCGTTTAGTCTACAGGTAAGTACTACTTGTTACTTACTGTAATCAAAGACGTATAAACACATCGGCTAAGGCTCCCAATCCTTTGTCTATACGTCTGTGCAGTAAACTTGTCATGTGTATTCTGCAGCATGGTTGATTAATGTGTTATTACTATTACTAATAAATACTTTTTATCTTGTGTTATCATCTCCATTCCATTAAATGAGCATTTAGAGATAAAATGGGTCACGTGAATTTATAACTTGACACAAACATGCCTGACGTAAATACCAAATATCGCTCATTCTCGCTTATCCAGTATATCATGTCATCTATATATCATAATATAAACACAGGGCCTAGTAATGCAACAGGTTCTCTTCGGAAGTGGCGTCACCATCTGCCGTCTCATTACTAACTTAGCACAAAGTTTCTTTTAAAATAGTTTGCCCACCAAACCCTGGAGAATATGATAAAAAAGGAGTCCCAACTT
>VKKT01001422.1:32519-46437 GCA_008038995.1 Haliotis laevigata | reverse complement strand
CATGGATCTGGTGGTGTACTGGTGCCTTTTGGTAGTTTTGGAATTCTGAATTAAATGTTTTTAGCTTTTCCATGGCAACAAGTTCTACTTTGACTGAAATTGGTGATAGTGCTGCTTTCTGGAGCAGAACTTTAAAAACCTTTCAATACTCTCCTTCCACTTTTCTATATACACCTAAATATTTGACATAATCATAACGCATAGACATAATCATGAAGAGTATTTTGCCATTGCGGGGGATATTGATGACTTTGTCTTCACGTTTTTCATTACGAACACTACTGTTTTGTTTCACAAAGAAGTTTGAAGAAAGAGATTAGAACTGTTAAATTGCTCTTTCTGTCTTTATTGACTGCACCTATAAAGCTTTCAACACCGTTCAGTGATAAAATTCTATATATGTGAGTCCTGGCCCTGGTGTTATAGTTTTCAAGAGTCTTTAGATTCAAATTACATAGGGGCTAACCCCAAGGACCCCTTATACCCCTCTTAATCACTAATACAACTGTGCACTTAGAATATTAGCATAACAGTCTTGCATTAGTTCCACAGCCTGAGTGTATTTAACTTCCCTCTGGACTAATGATATCATTTATGCTGGTTTGTGAAGATTCTAATATACTCCAAATATTATAGAAAGATGCATGGTGAGGCTTGTCAGACTGCAATAACAATCCAGTTGTTGGACACATTTTACCCAGATTTTAGACAGTAGACAACTTATGACACACTGAAATGTCTTTCTTTCTCAAGAAAGAAAGGTTGGTTTTGTTTGTGTTACCTAACTACTCCCACAGATTTTGATGCATGAAATACACCAAATGATATGGAAGTCTGAACGAATACTCTTCTCTCACTGTATAGGTGACAGATGTGACGATAATGTATGATCAAGAAAAAGGCCGTTCTCGAGGTAAGATTACTGAACTGTTAGAGAAGATATAACTAAACCCTCTTACTGTTTTTTAAAAACTAATTAGATATGTTTGTTGGAAAGTATTATGAACGATGTAATATCTCAGTGTATAGAAAAACATAATGAAATAAGTAAATTTAGTTAAGTATAATGATTTAGTTAAATATATTCTATATATACATATGAAGACTTGGTGCTTATACCATGAACCTGACATATGAAATGTGATTTAGGCAACGTAAACACATAAAATACATGCTAAATTCTGAATAACTTTAATCATGGATGTTTGGTACTTAAAATAATTAGTCAAGTTTACATATTGAGCAGCTGTACGCATAACTCCTACCTGTTTCAGTTGTAACTTGAACTCTTAATGTTGTGTTTAGTCTTCTGCATCCAGAAATATATTTGTTTTACATGGTACTTAGTCCCGAAAACCCTAGTCATATTACCTTACCAAAGTCATTATTGTATGTGCGATACACTTTCATTAAAGAAGTATGAGCATAGATACTGATTTCATTGTGAAATTAGCAGTTTGTTCTGTTGATGTGTACTTGTCAAGTCCTTGTTGATGTAGTGACAATAAATACTATGAAAACATACACAGTACAGTAATCATTATGGCTGTACACTAATCATTATGGCTGAACTGATATATTCGGTAAAACCGTTACCTGATTTTGTGGTTTGAGTATTATTGATGCAATTTAGACTTGTGAATAATTTGATCGGTTAGTTAGAGAATTAGTCTACAGTGCAGTTGAATCGTTATAATTCTAAGTTTATCTACAAACGTTCAATATGGGTCTGATATTTCATGTTAGTATTGCATTGATTATGTTTGTGATAATTTATTAGATAAAATTAAATGATATTCTTCTAAGAATGTCTTTTCCATCATGTGCTATTAAAACTGAATTTATCATGTACTTCAATTCTGTATTTAGACATTTCAGCTATCTTGTGGTATTTCATCTGAAGAACGAAGATTTGTCAGGCTTACATAATGTCTTTCAAAATATCAGGAACTATGCTCCAATTTTCCCCATTTTCTCATGATGAATCCTACCATTGGATAATTGGTTGGATTTACTTTATTAATTCCATATATATATTTTTAAATTCATGAAGAAATGAGTGCCTGATTTTTTGTCATTATGTGAGTCTGGAAGTGAGATTGAAATGAGTCAACTTTAGGTTGGTTTTTGGATCTTGTTCGTGGCAGTCCAGATATGTTTCGGGGGAGAGGAGAGAACTTTACATTATTTCAAATGGGATCTTCATGTTCATACTCTTAAAGGCCATTTTAAGTATATATTGTGATTAGTACAATACAGAAAAGGGGTATTACCTGTCATGGTTATTTTGCTGCCACAGCACTTGATCCAAGATTGACCATGACTTGCGTTTGTTCCATGGTTCTCAATCCTGTCACTGCATGTTGCAATGACACAAACCTATCAGTTACTTGTGCACTGTCACCGTAAAGCAATTGGACATTCAATGGGTAAAACATAAGTCACTGACTCATGAAAACGTTTTATACTTCACTATTTTTCTCATAATACCGTAACCACAATAAGCACATCACCAGTACCACTGGATTTTCAAAATAGCTCTTCAGTGTGGTGTTCATGTCACACATGGCAGATAACAGCATTTCTATGTTAAGATGTAAATTTTTCGTAAGTTCTCATGAGTGATTGACTTTCAGCATGTTCAGTGGGTAAAACAAGTTTTGATCCACCAAGTGACTGAAGCGTTCCTTACAGAAGACATGCAGTAATAGCTCAAATGTAATAGTTCTGTTACAGTTGATTAAGGGGAATATCACCTGTTTATTGATGAGTGAGTTAATAGTGAGCTTTCTTCTTGACATTTCTCAGTCAGTGACAAAGTCAGCGCAGTGGGCAATTACAGACCCTCAAAAATGTTTCCTTGTAGTACACTGGGCGATAAGTGTATATGCTCATGGTACACTTTATTCCATGCATTTGATTTGACCTTTTGTGTGAAAAAGTATCACAAACATGCAATCATATTTGTTAGATTTTTATACTGAATGTGATCAGAAGAAATCTGGGTTCATGGTTAGGTAATATTGAGAAATATGAGAATAACAAAACTGCTGCCATGGATCAAGGAACAATGCCCTGTCAAAAGATTTCAATAAAGTGGATTGTTTCTGAAATGTGTTTGTTGTTTCTATAAAAGATTTATTATGTGAATGTGTACAAATGTAGGTTCGAAAATATTTAGTTAATGTTGAGGTGAATGCCAATAATCAAGTGTGAATGGTGCATTTCTCCTCAGAGAAAATGAAATTGCTAATTGGTCGCAATTGCATTTTGTTAAATTTTTTGGTAGTTAACAGGAACATGTTTGACTAACATTGTACACATGCACAAAGACAAACTTTTGTTGGCAATGGAGGAGAAACATCACTAATCGTACACTATTGTGTCACTCACTGTCTTATAAAGTTTTACTCATTTGTCCTTTGAAGCTATTTGAAAACATTAAAACAAAAATCTGAAGTGGAAAATGTTTCAGATGTGAAGACCATCATTCTCATCTGAAGTCATGTCATGCTTTGCTGCTATTTTGGATCCATATGATTTTGGTTAGTTGAAGAACTGATGTATTGCTCATGCCACTGTTATTGCCTGTTGTCACATCAAGAGTTTGTCAAGAAAGTCATTGTTGATAAGATTGTCGTAACCATTACTTCCCCCTTCCTTTTAGGTGAAGATGCTGGTGAAGTTTGTGAATGTTTATATGCATATGATGAACCTGCTTATTATTGTCTTGCTGTTACTATTAACTAGGCTTTGGGTTTTTGACATTCGAGAGAGAAGACAGCGTTGAATTGGTGTGTGGAGATCAATTTCATATTGTGGACGGGAAGAAGGTTATTTCTTATTTACACAACACTATAAAATTGAATTATTGATTATTAATTTAATGAACACATATAAGGATATTATCCATGTTCAGTATTGTTTTAATAGTTACTTGTGAATATTTTCCTGTTTCTTTAGTGAATGTGCATAAAAAAATATTAGACATTTAAACACTGGAAACAAGACTGTATATATCCCCTTAAATATTTGATATTTTAACCAACTGGGGATTTTAGGTGATTCAACTTTGGAAGAGATGTACTGCTTGGTTTAGTTTAGATTATAGACTTTAGTTTATTTCCCTGACCTAAAATATGATATACATGTGTGTCATGATGGACTGGTGCATGTTGAACTGTTGATTCAATCAAGGTGAACAGTGTGGATTGTTCACTTAATTACTTAGCATGATTACCTTGGTGTATTTATTGCCACCATGAGATGTGAATAGATTATAAACTACAGCTAATATTAGTTCTGGTTTAGATCTTTAAAATCAGTTATGTAAATTTGGTTATTTAGTGCAGGTAATTTAGGTGAAATGTTGTGTTATTGTAGAAACCATTTACATATATAATACAGCAGTCCTACTAATGTATAATTGGGACATACTTTTACCAGCTTTGGTAAATGGTGAATACAAATGCATGTTTACTATTGTCTCGGCAATATCATGTAAAGTCCAGGTGATCAAATTGTTGCGCTTAGACCGTGGGCTTTGCTGGTTATTTAGTTTAGTAGCACAGGTTGTCCAGTGGACTAATGCAGAACAATTTGTGCAAAGTTGCCTCCCTTCGCTACCAGTATCTGCTGGTCACACATTCACACTGATTACGATCTTTAGTTTGTACCACCATCTGTGTTGTCATGGAGATCACCGAAGTGGTACATGTCTGTGACCTGAGTCGTATAACTAAGGTACTTTATGTTCAGACCAAGTTAAAGGTATTTTCAACTTGTGGTTCAAAAATACATTCAAATGAGGAAATATTAGGGAACTGCTTGTTGTAAGTATATGTGCAGACATGATTTCTTCCACAAACTATTTAAGTCATTAAGTGTGTTTAAATTGTAAAGTAGGTATGCATTGGACGAAACGGGGAAAGCAGTCAACATTCTTAAAATACTGTCAACTTTACATAATTCTTCATATTCATAATAAATGTCAAATGTTCTACAGTGGACCATAGATTTTGAATTTGTCTGATATTCGAGACACTTATTTAGGTTAGCACTTGTCTTATAAAAGTTGTCAAGATTTCTCCAAAGCATGATAATGTGAAATCAGTAAAACCTGTCAAGATATGTAAATATTAAATAGAGATATGGTCAGGATCAAGGTTACAGCTAGTGCATCTCTTCCGGATGAACAAATATATATTAGATTTGTGTTCTCTACAGTTAACAAAAGTTGTTGTTTGTTATGCTAACATGTTTGCTTATGAAGTTATTTGATCCATTTTCGATAGTGCCTGTTTGCTGTGCTAAGTTACATGTTGTGCAAATATCTGACATTGGGGCTATGTAGCAAATACAATTATTAGAAAAAGGATCTTTTAAAATACGTCTTTTAGGGAATATTTTCAGCTTGACAGCTACCAACCCTTTCACATTGCATTATGATTAGATTACCAATCTGACATACAATAGTGACTATGTATACCTGTATCTTTTCATTCTGATAATGGTTGAAGAAAATGATTTCGTGTCTGAGGGGTGTAGGGTGCAGGACATGCTCTTCTTTGCTGCATGTGAAGTAACAAATGGAAGCCACTGTGGTGCTTGGTGCACATATCAGACTTAAAGGTCATCATTTCACTGTATTTAAATATCCTGATTTGTATGTGTATTGCCTTAATGTTAACAGAATAACGAAAATAGATGTTATGTTCGTGAATGTTATCTATATTCACAGATAGTAATAATGGATACTCTCAAAAGTTATCTCTATTAGTTTATTTTCCCCAGGCAATGTGGTTACTATACCTTTAATATACCTTTTTATAATGCAATATTACAAGATGTTATTTTACAGAGAAGACTTGTAATATTGTGTTATGTCCGTGAGACGGGTGTATGTTTTGACTAATTCCAACTGTTTAATGGTGGAAGCTTCCCAACTGAATGTATGTGTTGTGTCCCAGGTGTAGTAATGTTGGTTATGGTGGGCAGGGATGAGAATTCTCTATTGATGGTACTTTCTAAAATATTCCATTCGTTAAATTCATATGTATTCTTCTCTGACCACATCTTCGGCTTGTACTAATTATGTATTTGAGGTTACTGTTACTTAAAGGCCATGATTGACTCATTCTCATCCCTGAATGATCTGTATTGGTGTGTTAGTGTTGGCAGGGACATTCTGATAATGGAGAGTTGTCTCAACTCAAGTTAGTTCCTTTATGAGTTTGAAAGAATATGATGAAGTTATCATCGTAAAAGTAGGCTTTTATGTACTGAAAGGGTTGGAAGCTTTCTGTAGCCCTTTTGTCAAGATATTTAGTTGACAGTTAGCAGCTAGTTGAAAAAAATACGTTAATTAGGTAGTTTAAGGAACAGATATTGATATACTTAAAGCTTATCGCCATGCCATTCACAATCATTTGGTAATTTCAAGTTGTACACTGAACCTTATCTTAAATAAGTCGTTGTTGTTTCATTAGTTAGATTAAAGATTGTATTACATCACCTTTGTTTACTGTAGCTGTATTGACTGTACCATCTTTTTCCTCCTACAATAGATTGAATGTAAACGTGCAGAACCTCGTCAGGGTCGTGAAGGTGGTGGTGGAGGAGGAGGAAGGGGGCGTGGACGTGGTCCACCTGGACTTATGATGGGGGGAGGTCCACATGGACAGGGTCCTCCTCAGTTTGCACCTCCCCAGGGACCTGATAGCTGGGGACAGGGAGGAAACAACTTTCCACCCCAAGGAGGTCCTCCAGGGGGCCCACCTGGCTACGGATCTAATGGGCAAGGTTATGGAGGTGGCTATCAAGGCTATCAACAACAAGGTGGTGGATATCAAGGACAGCAAGGTAAGTTTCCTTTCACACACGCACAGATCTTGTCGGGCCGTGCTTGGCAAAAATGTTTTTTTGACAAAATTTTGTAATTGCTTTCAAAACATTAACTAGACAATAGATTGTTCTTTTATTAGATAAATTGAGATCAAATATATTCCCAGAGCTCAATATGCAAAGCCTTTTTGTGTACAATATTAAGGTATATTTTTATGAATTGTTGGAGCCTTCATACCAAAATGTAAAACAGTTGTGGGAGCTGTTTCACTTTCAAGTGTATTGAACTTGTAAAGCTTTGTACAAAATCTGTTGGACATTAATTGTTTGTTAATGGTTATGTACAAGTTAAGACATTAATTAAATATGTAAAAAGAAATTTAACTGGAGAAAGGCTTCTCTTGAGCTTTGGAATGTGATCAGAATAGATTTTTACTTGCTATACTGCTGTGTTTACAACATGCTTTTATAAGTTCAGTTGATTTTTGTCAACTTTTGCTTTGCATAAGTTAATGTGAACCTGGTTCTTGATGATTTCAGTGGCATGGCCTATGACTGGTATGTTTTGTAGTAACCGTTAGTTATTGCACAAAGAATACCCAATGTAGCCTCTTGTGACACATTTCCATATATATGTATATTTATTCATTTATAAAGATTTCTGAAAGAATGTCCAAAATCTATTTCCAAATGCCACCATATCATGTGGATGTTGTCACTTTTGTTGAAGAAGCATCATTGAGGACCAGATACTGCTTAGTTTCCTCCTAGGTATTCAAGTGTAGGGTTGTCATGACACTCGCTGTTGGCTACAATCACGTGCTTGTCGCCCTACAGTCAGCAGTGACAAAGGGTTTGTCTATACCAATAAATAAGTCAGAACAGTCTTACTCAAATTCATGCTATCAGACCTCTGAGTATGCTGGCTGTGACCTTTTATCAGAGAATCTATTAATGACACATGGCTGTTTTCTGGGCACAAGTATTGTTTGTATCACCAGCACATGACAACTCTTCTGTGTTGGATTGAATATTCATTAACAATGGTAGTTTGTTCATTCACAGGATGTTTAAATTAAATTCCTTCATATTATGGACCAAACATTACCCTTTAGATCTTTGGCTAAACGATATTATGCTTCTTTCATATATTTATTTTGTGATTCCATCTCAACTTGCTAATGACGGAGGGAACCTGGGTTATGCATAATACAGTGTTCAAAAATCATGGGCTCATGTTGTATCAGTTCAACTGGTCTCGGTGCTTTAAAATGTAGATAACTAAGTTCAGATTTTGTAACCATAATGTTTGTGTCCCCCTTTGAATTTTGAACACTGTTTCAATAATAATCACTTATTATGTATAGTTACATTAGTTGAATGAATTATTTGTGCATTTCGTTTACGCCGTTCATGCCTATATGTATGCAAGCATCGATACACTTCTGTAGAAAAGGCTTTAAAATAATAATTCACACTGATCTTAAATGTTTCCTCATGGTTTTCAAGCACCTTGCTTTGAGAGTAATGCTTTGCAAAATTGCAGTGTTCGAGAAGAACATGAAATGATATACAATGTAGTGGTTTTATTTTATCCGAATGGTTTTTCACTTCAGATGGCATTGGTGATTTTCCGTCCTATTCTGACATTTGTTTGTGCAAGGAAATGTCTTTGACCACATCTTCCCAATTTTCTGGTAACTGTTATATGCAGTTCAGTGTTACCACTGATAGGAAATGTTTCACACAATTATCTTAAGGGAAGAAATTTCATATTTCTTTTTTTTTGTTTTTGATTTTCTTGAAATAGTTCAAATGTCATGGATGGACAGTCATGTCATTGGAAGAAGGCATTAAATGAAATGCATAACTTGAACAGAGCTGCTTAAATTGTAACTTAAGCAGTTTTGTAGCTAAAAGTATTTTAGTGGTTCTTTTTTACTTTTGAGCATGAAGTTTCTGGTACATCATGTTTAGGGGTTCAACAATGCAAGTTACAATACAATGCATTCATTAGTTCATTTGTAGGTTATGTATTTTACTTGGTAGTATGCTTAGAATTACGGGAAATATTTCCTGAATGAGGAACATTTCCACAATCAATATCAGAAATAGGGTATCGTCATGATATCCTCTGATTGTTTTGGCATCACAGGCTATATTACTTTCTCTTTTGAGCATTGCATTGACTATTGTTACTCCCCTGATCATGCTACATTGTTATGTGTTAAGTAACATTGTTACAAATCCAATGTTCTACATTAAGGAGGGTTGGTTCAGTATACTTAATGTTTATTAGTTACTGATTTCTAAGTCATTAAGCTTTTATGAGCGTTCTACTGGTAGTAATCTAATAATTTATTCAATTACAATTACTTGATTTGTTTCGACAGTCCAGTTTGTGCTCTGGAGATGACTCTGAGTCTTTTGATGTGCTTTTTATCCTCTCCCTGTAAATCAGTGGATTCCTGAACTGGTTTCATTTTAGTGGCATGTTCTGAAGTAGAACTAGTCACATGAATGAAGTGTTTTAAGATCGTGGAAAGGACCATTTACAGAAAAAATTGATTGGGTGTCCCAGCATTAGACTTGCTTTACCTAGGGCATGGGTGAAAACCGACATTGTTGATCTAATACTAAGTTGACATGTCAAAGACAACAATGTTAAGGACAGTACTTGTTGATTGTGATTCTTATTTGACTAGTTAACCTTTATGGTGGGACCCATATTGTTTCAAGGGTCAGTGATTTGGACCACAATAATGGATTTGAAATTCTTGGACCATAATATCATTCTCTTGTCATTGCGTGAAACAGCTTAACTGAAGCAACATAACTGTTAAATCTTCGCTGAATACATCTGGGTCAAAATTGAGCCTGTCAGAATTATATGGTCTGTTTCCAACGGTCGTTTAGGAGTATAGTATTAGAAATGGTATTAGAATTATGACAGTGCTTCAGTAAGGGTTTCAGAGGTTATGCCGAAAATTCTTTTGCATTGATTTTGGTGTGAGATCACTAGTTAAAAACTAAGTATATCACTTCTCATAAACTGCATCAAAGAGATTCCCAAAATGGTTAACAAGCAGACTTTTCTTTATATCTTGGTCACTTATTTTTTCGGTGCGCCAAATACTTTTTAAGTACATTTGAAATAAGTTATGGCCAGTTGAGCACATTTATTGCCTGGACATGTTTTCATATATTTTTGATGAAGTCAGTGCATGCTTGACAATTAAGATATTCGCCACATTGCACAAGCTATTATCATGAACCATATGAAGAACTAGTTCTTTACTTTTAGTTTGTTATACATTCTTTGCCATTTAGATGAATGTTCATTGTCAGTAGTGTGACTTTATTGTTTGTCTGGTGAGAGAGTTAGCATGGATAGTGTCGTCTACATCAGTCCTGTGTGTTTACAAAGGTCTGTATTTGTAGCCTAATCTGTTTTCCAGGTGGTTATGGAGCCACACCGCCAGCTCCAGGCCAGGGTGCTCCTGGGGCCACCCAGTCCCCTACCCCTGGGGCGGCACCTGCTGCACCTCCACCTTACAATCAGTGGGCTTCCCCTCCCCCGGGGCAGCAGCCCCCTCCACAACAGCCACCACCGCAGGCACCACCACAGCAGCAGCAACAGCAACCCCAGCCCCCTACCCCGGCCCCAGGCTATGCAGGTTACCCGCCTCAGGCTCCTGGGGGGCCAAGTTATGGTGGTGTACCCACCAGTCCCACTCAGGCCCCACCCCCCAGACAGCCTGGGGCACCACCAGCTCAGCAGACATATGCAGACTTCAGTGAGTGGTAGTTAATATACAGTAAATTAAGGAGAAATAAACTCGATTTTTTGGATTGCAAGATAAATCTGACATAGCATGATGTCAGTATTTTCCATTCAGATAAAAGCATTGTCTTTTTAGGTTGTTTTTTTATTTGCCCTACCACTTACTCAAATTTGTTCACTCAACTGATCAGTTGACCAGTTGAGTCTGTTGGATCATGCATATCGTCCTCAGTTAAAGCATTGACTCAAATATTAAAGGTCATATATTACTGATCAGGACCCTGTTTCACAAAACGGTCTTGAAGCTAACATTATAACTCCCATACTCAAACATAGATCTTACACTGAGATTACTTTGTGAAACACGGTCCAGGGCCCTGTTCCACGAACAGACTACCTGTGAAAACTAGCAGAGAGTATCCGACAAAACAGACCTTAGAATGCATTGTATTTATTAAAAACCACATTTTCAATGGAGACTGCATATTTGTTTGTTGCAGTTGCCTGATTTAGTATTTGTTTCAATTGAAAATTTAGCAGGTTTTTCTATCACACTTCAGTTTGATTGTTTTGATGGCTGTTATGATTTAAAGTGTGTTCATATTCCATTGGCTGGTTGCTCTCTGCTGTTGTAAGCCCCATGCTTTATGATACTACAATGGTCATAGTGTGGAGCAGAGCCCCAGATAGTGTTTGATCAGCACCAACAAAGTAACAGAGATATTTAGATAAAACAGAAACCTACTGCTCTTTAAAATAAACATGCCAATGTTTCTAAGGCATGTACTAGTTTGTTTATTTGGTTTTGAATTGATAGTGCACCTTATTTCATTACATTCTGCATTAAAGCACCCACCAATACATGCCTCCCACTGCCCTCTAGCTAAATAGTTTGTCTCATGGTTCTGTTTCTTATTTGTGGATGCCTATGTTTAGGCAAAGAAAGTGATCCAATAACTGAGACAGTCAATTGCTAGATACTGGGTTTGTTGTAGAGGAGACGGGTTCCCTTTGGAAGATTAAACCTTAAAAGCATGTGTTTATACTTGACACTGACATATCGTGGTACAACGTATGTGCATTCACATAGAAATCCAGTTTGACATGAAATGTACTGCCATTTATCATTTAATAATTTAGACTATTAGTATTTCAAAGTATAAAGATTCCACTTGAGCACAGTCTCATTGCTTTAGTATTTCTGCTGTTTACTTTCCATTGTTGATTTAGTTAATGGATAATGACACCAGACTGACAGTAGGTAAGTCAGGTGCTTGCAAGGTTTTTAGATTGTTCAAACAGTACTGAATATTTAGTTTATCATTTGATTGAATTACTCAAGGTCTGCTTTGATAAGACAAAACAAACATCGCTGACATGTAATTGTAAACAGTTTAATACTCAATTAAGTTTGAACTTAGAATGAATATATACCAAAAAAAATATGTCAGACCAATCAATGTACCTTAACAACCAGACCTTGAGAATGATCAATTTCTGTAGTACTTCTATATATGTTATGGTACCTACATTTAAAAAGATTTACTTTTAGTGTTTGTATCATTAATAATGATAGATAATCATAATTGATCATACAAATACAAATAAAGGGGTAAGGAATACCTTGGCTTTAGCACAGTCCATGCCCAGTACCAGTAATTAGATAGTTATCAGTACATTAAGTTAGACGTCATTATTAGTTCACGTTTACAGAGTTTCTTAGCTTATCCAGTGACACTGACTCAAATATGTTATCTTCTTTCTTGTATTCTTAAATATTATGATTTTAAAGTAATTGGGTGTTTTGATTAACCAGTTGCTTCATGAATTCATTGACCTATTGATTTTGTGTTAAAACAAACATTCTGCCCCAAACTTTGTTTCAGTATATAGCTTTTGAGGTTCATAACAGAATCATGTTCTGCTCTAACCAGGTGTTTTTGTAACAGTTTAAAAAGTACTTTTGGTATCAGCATACAAATGTCATTGATAAGTTGGATGTTTCTGTCATTTGAGTTCTTAGTTTCTGGAAGTGACAAAACTGATGTTTCAGTAGATAGTGGTGGGTGTGTTCTGCCTTTCTGGCCATCACCATTCATGGCAACAGAATTAGGGAAATTGTTTGAAACATATGCAAAAGTGCTCAGAAATTATATTTTCTACTCTTATATATTTTCAATTACATTTACTCAGATTGTTGAAAACCTTTGATTGTAATTTTGCTTCTTACTCTTATTAATATAAACTAAGATGTAAAGTACTGCCCTTGTATGTTATAGCAGTTTAAGTTTCTGTATTATAGTTTCTTTTGTTTTCTAACTAGAACTATAAAGTGATGGGTTGATGCACAAATAGTTGGTCTTGTTTCGGCCCACATATTATTTTTATCAAATGTTAGTTAGTGTTAGATTATTTTAGTGTCATCTGCTTGGATTGAGTCTTGTTTCGGTCATTTTATTAGACTATATTAGATTTCACATTAAGAGAACTGTTAGTATGAATACTTTTGTTATTAGTAAACTACTTTGTGCAAATTAATGTGATCAGTTCAGTTTTTCAATTCATTACCTTTTCCTTCTTTGTAGTAGAAGCATTTCTTGCCTGCAAGCTTTAGAAATTCTCCTCACATGAAAATGTTTTGAAAAATTGATCTGATCCCGCACTCACTGTAATTACAATTTTTTGTTTTGCTAATGACTTTTCTTTTCCAAACTAAACTGATCTTGAGAAAATTGCCTAATGTGTATTATTTTCCTGCTTACAGACCAAGCTGCTCCAGTGCCCGCTGTAGCACAAAGTTACCAAGGTTACGGTGGTGCCTATAGCAATGGTCAAGCACAAGCTGCCCCTGTAGTAGATCCATATGCTCAACAGACTCAGCAGTCACCAGGTATGTTACTACTATGAACTGTTTACACATCTCTAATGTCTCTTATACATGATTCTGCTTGGATAATGTCACAATTATGTAGTGATCTATGAAAACATAAGTGAATTCTATATATATATATTGGTGGTGCACCTTTTTTCATGACAGATAATCTAGCATTTACACTTTGTTTTTAAAGCCATGGGACAGTATGCTCAAGATGCTAGCAATTATGGCCCCAGTCGAACGTATGGACAGACAGCAACAGCAGGTGCCCCTGCTGGTGGAGCATACAGTCAACTGGCTTCATATGCTCAGCCCACAGGTCAAGGTAGTGACATGTCTCATTTCAATATGGTCCTGGGCGGTGGGGTAGCCTAGTGGTTAAAGCGTTGGCTCGTCACGCTGAAGACCCGGGTTCG
>VKKT01001422.1:6557-18019 GCA_008038995.1 Haliotis laevigata | reverse complement strand
CTGCAGCCAGAGTGATCTCTCAGTCAAAGAAATCGGACCATATTACTCCCATTCTTCACTCAATTCATTGGCTTCCCGTCCATTACCGCATAAAATATAAAACTCTACTCCTTGTTTTCAAAAGTACCCATGGTCTAGCTCCTCAGTACCTCTGTGATCTGTTCCACCGTTATACGCCTGCACGTTCCCTCCGATCAAATGTCCAATGTCTTTTGACAATTCCTGTGACTAGGACAAAAACATATGGTGACAGGTCACTCGAGGTGGCTGGCCCTCATCTCTGGAACAATCTCACCTCAGACACAACCAGATTTAGCTGTTTTTAAATCATATCTAAAGACTTGTCTCTTCTCTGAAGCATTTGATATCAATGCCATCTTAGAGCCAAGGCGCCTTTGAGCGGTTTACGGATATTGGCGCTGTATAAGTATTTGTATGTATGTATGTTAACTATAAACTTCAACGAGAATAAAGAACCCTCCCATCTAAACAAGTCACTAAACAATTTTAATCCATTGTGATCAATGAGTAATGCTTATTTGAAAAAATCCGGTATTGAATCCCGAACTCAATGTGACTTTCGCGGATATTAGCGGTACTGAAGTTTGTACTTGAAAAAAGTGGCTTTTGGGGCAATTGGTATTTTTCAAATGTGGCTTTACCAGGCGGACACCCAATATGGACGGTGTGCTGTGTTGTCAAGGCCACCATTCTCCCGACCATGCCTTGGATGAACCCCCAATCCACGCTGCCAGGTTGCACCAGAACGTGCATACTCTTAGCAGTGGACTCCTTGTGGAGTTGCAGAACTGGCTGCAAACCTGCATGAGGTTGACACACAAAAGTAATAATCACCAGAAACATTCCTGTAGGACCCCCTCCCCTTTAACAGCCAATGTGTCTCTTTACATTGATCTTTCCCACATTCTAAAAATGAAAAGTTTTCACAAAGTTTATAATTTCTAATGAATATAGAATAGATTTACTGTGTCCTTGTACTTTCTTTTGCCTTCTGCTTTACATGATTTGCAAGAACACACAAACACAAAACATGTTTCATCTATTATGGAAATTTATTAATTCATGTTTATGGAAAGAAGAATATACATAAGATTCATGGCACACAAAATAATTGTAAGATCTAAATTTCAAAAACGTATGTCATACTTCATGCATTCAAACTAGCATACAAAATAATTATGGAATAGTGTGATATTGCCCCATGAATACTTAATTACATGTACCCTGAATGATATGGTAATTCCTTTTTACACTGGGATGTTTATTGCATATTCACTAATTGGTTACTATGTTCCATCTGAAATATAACACACACAAAAAGTTAACGTACACCCATTTCTTTCCTATTACTATGTTAATCTGTCAGAGCATGTCTGATTAACTACAGTAAGATTAACGAATCGGGTGCCCTTGAAATTTGTTGAGTAGTATATATATGTAATAAAACCCTGCACATGTTTGGCATAACAGTGGATAAATCTAGAAGACAGCAGTTTAATAGTAAAATGTCATTCCTGTATTGCATTGAGTCTTATTTTTGATTATTACACTTGGAAACAGTGGTATCACACTTTATTGCATTTTATTCACAAACTAAAATCACAAATCATTACTGAATATTCATGGTTACACATTTTCCACTCTGTAAAAAGCAACTGTAACAATGGTAAGGGTATTTGATCTCAAAATAATGACCTGATTCAAACAAGGCAATTTGATAAAAGCAGTACCACAGATGAGTGAGTTTATTTAAATTGCCTTCAGCTTGTATTCTTTTCAAACAGAGTTTCTGTTACATACTGAACCCCCAAAAATAAGGCATCATGAATATTTTTTAGGATGCTTTTTGTTGTGAAGACTGAGCACAAAGTTTGATATAATATGTATGACCCATGAAGAACTGAGTTGGAATTGATCTTCAGTAACCCATGCTTGTTGTAAGAGGCTATTGGGTGGTCAGGCTCGCTGACTTGGTTGACACATGTCATGGTATCCCAAATGGGTAGATTGATACCCATGCTGTTGATCAGTGGATTGTCTGGTCCAGACTTGTTTATTTACAGACGCCACCATATAGCTGGAATATTGCTGAATGCGGCATAAAACTAAACTCACTGAATCATTTAATAGATCATCCCAAATATATAATATATAAAATCCCATTTTGCTGAAGCACAAGTGGATGCTGGGCCAGCTACCATAAATCCTTGAATAGATGCCCATCACCTAGGTATTTCAGACCTCGCACACTTAAACACCTATTCAAGAAATCTATTTGTTTAACACAAAAACTACTAACTTCCATGGGGGATGTTCTAAAGTATACTTTTGTATGACAGCTTTTGTTTACCATTGATAACCTTCAGGAATATTTACGCTGGAATAAAATGTTTCACATTCCATTTGCTTTAATCTTGTGACTATTCAACAAAGGCAGCTAATCACTTCACAACTCCATACACTGTTGTATTCTAGTATTCAAGCCAGCTAGTTATTGAAGGATTTATAGTTCACTCATATCAAATCAAACATCAGAACTGAATACCTCACATATGGTAATAATAAACTACCTGTGACATCATAAATGTAATATTGCCCCGAATCACCATCCCTATATCTTTACAACCCTACCTGTGATACCGTTACCTTCAGTTACTACTAACAACAATTATGCATGTACAGTATATATAATCTGTCACTATCTACCATCTAGACAGAAAATGTATAACCCTGGAATCAACTGTACAGGTCACTGATTCCCTGAACTAAGGATTGTCATGCTATACCATATATTATTGAGATTTACAGGATTTTCTAACAACCACTTCAAACCAAACTGTTCAACATAGTTCCTTCGGTAGGGGTGCAACGGTATACCCCGGCATTAGTAGAACCGTGCTATTTTGCCTCGGGTTCGTTATACCATAATGCAATAAAAAAATTCTGTGTTTTTGTTTTTGGTACCATCATTATATTAACCTTTTCTAAAATGTCTAGAAATTGTATCATTTTATGCATTTCTTTGCTAGATGGCTGCTATTTTCCCAGAAGCAAGTTCTCATATACCGAACCAAAGGTCTTGTACCGCAAAACCTACCTTATTGTGGTAAGAGCGTTTGACCCCTATCCTTCGGAAGCTGTTAATCAATGCAATCCCATAAAATCATATCTTTCACTCCAATACAAGTCAGTTCTGTGCTATGATCTGAGAAAAAAAATATGATCTTACTGAGAATGTACATCAACACATCATTTCCTGACACGTTTCTCATTTCAAAAATAACATTTGTGATGCATAAACTATAGATCTCATTACCAAAGTATTCTTCAAACAACCTTCTCTGAATAAATGTTTGAGCATCTCTGCATGGAGCTATTAATCTTGTTTCAGTTTCAAATAATGCTTTTCTCTTTTTAAAAATTCAGAATCTTTGACAACTTACCTTGTCACAACTAACATACAGATCAATCACTTCACACCCTTTGTGAATTTCAATATTCTACCCACAGTGTTACACCTAGTAACTAGATATACATATGTACACAATACCTGGGCTAAAATGGCAGGCCTGGAAAGGTGAGCTGTTTCTTACGATTGAGTGTTTCTAGTACCATCCATACCTTATTTCTAGTTTCCAATCATTATTATGGGTTCTTTTTACAACATTTATTTTGTAATCTCCTGACAACACCAGCCTATACTTAACCAGACACATTACAAAGTAGTTTGTGATAGCAGATTTGACCAAAGTCAGCATTTTCTGCCAAACCTGTACCCCACAAAGGGAAGGCTGATGGATGTATAAAATACAGAACATGCACTACCTTATCTCCAACATGAAAAACCTAGTGATGTGACTGTGTACAGCTAGAGTAAATTAACAACATGCGGCTTATAAAGCTGCTCTGTCTGCTGAATTCCCTACCTGTGATGAGTATGGCTATACAGGTTCACAGGATACAGAAAGGATTGTACTTCAAATATTCTGGGATCATGGCCCCAATGCACAGAGCTCTTATCCTTCTTTCTTGTTTACAGATTGAACTTATGAGGGTTTTCATAAATGCGAGCATGTCTCATCATCTTCATCATGCTTGTGGTGTTCATCTTTATCATGGTGTCACCTTTATCATGTTTGTGGTGTCCAAATTTCTGACGTTTGTGATGACCATCTTTATCATATTCGTGGTGTCAATCTTTATCGTGTTCGTGGTGTCCAACTTTATCATGTTTGTGGCGTCTATCTTTATCATGTTTGTGGTGTCTTTCTTGTCTTTATCATGTTTGTGGTGTCATCTTTATCATGTTTGTGGTGTCTATCATTATCAGTAATGACTAATTGTTCTATTGGGACATGTCATCAGAGAGAGTTACTAGAAGTTAACATAACAGTGTCTTCCTTTCATATAATTTTTGACTCAAGAAAACATAAAACTATAAACTTTAGTAATTAGACTGTAAAACTCAGTCCAAGCAAAACAATGGAGCAACTATGTATCTATCATTTAACATGTGATATACAAAGTCATCCTGTCAAATATCTAAACATTTACATAATGTGTCTTCATGTGAGAATCTAAGGTGGTGCTCCATAGGTATTCCTCACCACAGATGAAACACTTGAACGGCTTCGCGCCATCATGGCGCCTCATGTGCATGTCCAATGTCACCCGCTTTGTGAACTTTTTCCCACACTTCTTACAGTCAAAGAACTCCCTGGTTGAGTGGAAGTTGGTGTGGTGCTCCAACAGGCTCTTGGTGGAGAAGGACAGATCACAGTGCTGACATTTGTAGGGTTTTTCAATGAAGTGGGATTGGATGTGAGTGTCCAGGTCCTCCTTGTTGGTGTACTCCTCCCCACAGATACCGCACTTGAACTCATTACCCTCCTGGTGACCCACGGCATGTTCCATCAATCCTCTCCGTCCTCCGAACTGCTTGCCACACAAGGTGCAGCGGTAGGGGTTCATGACGTCGTGCTTCTGCATGTGTCTGCGGTAGGCACTGTTTTCTTCATAGTTCATACCGCAGACAGTGCATCTGTATGGATTCTCGTCCGTATGCTTACGGTGATGTCGCTTCAGACGGACTTCTGTTGGGAACTTCTTGCTACACACTGTACACACAAATGTTTTCTCAGTATGACTCTCCATATGCTTGGTGTATTGGCTTCTACGTGCAAACTTTTTGTCACAGACTTCACAAGAATATGGAGTTTCTCCAGTGTGATGACGCACATGCATGTTGAGAGCTGAACTTTGTCGGAAACACTTGCCACACATTTCACACTGGTACGGTTTTTCCCCAGTATGGACCCTCATGTGGATCCGCAGTGGTGGTAGGGTCCGGAATGTTTTCCCACAGACATTACACAGGTGGGGCTTAATGTTTGTGTGGATCTTCTGATGCTCCAACACACCACGTCGCGAAGAAAACTGCTTCTCACAGATCGGGCACTTAAGGTCCTGAGTAGTTCTTTTAACATAGAACTGTTTCGATAATGTATATGGACTATAGTTTGTTTGGTCAAAGTGTTTACCACAGTTGAAACAATCAACCATTTCCGTTGAGCTGTAGATCTTGATTTTACTCTCACACTGATCACACTGAAAGAGACGATAGTAGCGATGATTCTGACGACGATGTTTCTGCAGTTCATTTTTAGAACCAAACAGCTTCTTACAAGTACTACACTTCCATTTATAGGGATTTTCATCTACTTGAGTTCCGATTGTCTTCACCACTTTTGGTTCTTCTGACTTTGGTTCCTCTGGTCTGGTATCAACAATGTCTTCACCTTCAACAACAGGCTCATCTACTGTTGCTGCAACACCTTCTCCCTCACTCAACTTCTTCAGTTTCTTTAACTTCTTCTTCTTCTTGTCCTTCAATTTCTTTTTCTTCTTTTCTTCAACAGGCTTCGGCTTGAAGGAGCATTCCTTACAAGCATTTAAGTAGGTTACTTTTCCATCTTCAATTTTTGCGATTACAGACATTATTTTCTCCACATGTTTCATGCATACCTGACATATGTCTTCTGGAGTTTTAACCTTAGGTATAACTATAGGAGGAGCAGGGATTTCAGGGACTGGAACTTGAGGTATTGGCTCTGGTTGAACTTCACCCCTCCCTGCAGCAATCTGTGAGTTCTCCCGAGCTAAACAAGCATTACAAGTATCGAAGAACACACTCTTACCATCCTCTCCAATCTTAAACAACACCGACTTATCTGGTTCTACAAGCTCCTTTGCACAGAAGTGACAAGCCTTGACCTTTGGTTTTCTGCCACTACCTTTCTTTCGTATCTTCGGCATCTGAAGAGTTACGTTGTCCAACATCACTTGGTTTACCTGCCCATCATCTTCCTTTCCTGTTCGTAGAACAGTCATCTTTTTCTTCTTCTTCTGAGATTTATCTTCCTCCACTTCTTTCTGGAATGGGTCCGTGTTGTAGTCAGAATGAAACTGAGCCCTGAGTTCCGTCAGTTGACAGTTGTCGATGGTCTGGGTGACAACCGCAGGCTGAGGAAGGGTGTTCAATGTATTCACAGAGTTGAGAGTGTTAATAGTGGCACTAAAAGAGTTAACTGGATTGTTCACTTGTGGTAGAATGTTGGTATTGCTTGCATTGATATTGAGATTAACATTACTAAGTTGAACTGTCTGGTATGTTGTCATGCTGTCCTGCATGTTATCGGGTGTCATTATCATCAGCGCAGCTTTGTAGGCCTCAGATGATTGATAGTTCACATTCTCTCTTTGGGGCTGCATCATATTTCTGGAATACCCATGATCCTTTGCTTGAGTCACCATGGTATTCCCAGGATGTTGCTGCATTGACCCTCCGTTCATGGACATTTGGGCATAGCTGCAACTCTGCCCTGGAAGTGTAGGTTGCATAGCTGTCCGTGGAATTCCCATAGTCCGTGGCACTCCCATACTCTCCTGCTGTGTCTGCATGCAGATGTTACCCAGCATCTGTAGCCCGTCCCCCATGTCCATCCCCGTGGGAACCATGTGTACTGGCCTCATGCCCCCAATGTTTCCCATGGGGGGAGGAGCATGTATGTTTGGAGGGGCTAGATGCTGGGCCTGGCTGGCTTGCGGCATGGGGATGTGACCTCCCATGTTCATAGTGTTATGATGAGAGACTGGGGTGTGCTGGACTTGCCGCACCTGCGCCTGATTCAAGTTGGGAATGTAGTACTGGAAGTCCTCGGTGACCACCAGCACATTCTCATTGTTATCTGGCATTGGCAGATCCATGGTGGGGATCTTCAGTGACCAAACGTGCAGAGCTTCAAACTGAAACATAGACACAGAAAGCATGAAACTGAAACATAGATACAGAGAGCATGAAGACTTTGCCAACACTTTTTGGATCTGAAAACTCTCTAATCATTTTCAATATGCCATGTGACAAAGATTACTTCATTAGCTTGTGTATATTCCAACCTTGAATAAAGTTTACAGTGAAAAGAAATCTTATCAAAAGTAGATCATAAATCATGTTATTCAGCCTCATGTAAGAATGTCGAGTTTTGATTGGTTCACTTGACTCTGATGAAATACCATGTACACCCGTCACGATCCGCGAGCAGGGAGTACAAAAGTCAAATTATCCCGCCACGCCTCGGTGACCACGCGAAGTGAGAAAAGCGTGCATCGCCAAGCCATTAGTAACATGCGCTGCATTGAGGTCAGTCGATCAGCTGTTGTCAACATGGCAGCAAGGAAACGTTTTGCCACAACAACTGAGAATGAAATTGAAGCAAAACATTTGGCTAGATAAATGCGTTATCACGTCATGTCGAGGGAAATACAGAGTTTTATCAGTCCCTCATAAGGTTGTATTCCCCGAGCCGGAGGGACTGATAAAACCCCGTATTTCCCTCGACACGATGTGATAACTTATATTACAGCCAAAGACACTGTACCTAAGGTGATGCTGGTAACGTGCGTTGAGGCATGGGGATGTGACCTCCCATGTTCATAGTGTTATGATGAGTGACTGCGGTGTTCTGGACTTGCGTTACCAGCATCCCAACATGGCGGCAGCTAAGATCGCTTGGCAATTATTTCCCTCGAATTGGCAGTCTACGACGTGTATACACTCAAAATTATTGAACTCACTGATAAACCTTGATGGTGCAAATACATTCAATGCACTGAATTTGCTTATTAATGTCTATGTGTTGAAGAATAAGCATTTTTTAAATCGAGCGAGGATGTCAGTAACTCAACCGACATCCAGACTTTGAGTTACCGACATCCTCGCTCGATTTTATAAAAAAACATATTCTTCACACCATAAATAATTTTGATTGTATACATGTGGAAAACGTGCTTTACCAGCATCACCTTAGGTACAGTGAAAGAAAGACCAGAGGTTATTCCATCACAGGTGACCTCAGACTGACTTTTCACATGTTTCATAAGGCCAACTATAGTCTTAATTATCAGATCAGGACAAAGACAGTCTGAATGTGTTCTCTAATTGTCAGTTTCAGAAAAGTGTTTTGAATTTCATAGTTACTAGCTGTAAGACTGAATCCACTCAGAGCAGAAATGTACCTATTTTACAGAAAACCTTTGTTTGTGCAGAAGTCTGCCACAGAATTAGTCACAGTCACTGTATAAATTGAACATATGAGTCAAAAGCTTGTTTTAAATTTATAAAAAGTGCAGAGGTTTAAAAAATGGAATGAAGTTATGATGTGAATTGTGCATTGTGTAAAATCTAACAGACGAGAAGACATTATCATCAATATCACCCGCCACAGTGTTGTATTCCTGTTTGGTTTCTGTTTTTGACCTCCACCATGACATTCATGTCCTGAAAACACATACCACATTTGGTGTCCTTATAAATAATGGTTTCTGAGAAAATCTCTCCCCATTGGAGATACCGTGCACCAAGTCAAGAAATGTAGGACAAGCACCATAACTCTGTAACAAATTGTAACATTGTTTCCATTTCCAAACTCCCTCAAGGCATTCATGTCTTGAACACACCTACCAAATTTGGTTTCCCTATCTATAACGGTTTCGGAGAAAATCTGTCCCCATCATCTCTGACGGATGGACGGACTGAGCTCAAACCTTTAGGATACCCCTCCCACTTTATGGCAGGGGGAAATAACTAGAGAAGTTTGTGTTCGATGGAAGAAGTTGAAGAGATAAAACTACAAACCATTTTTTAACAGTTTATGTTATGACAAATTATTAAATTCCTGAATTTGTTCTGAAGCCAAATCGAATTATGATCAAGTTTTTGTTCACCGGAAAAGTGTCTGTATTTTTACACTAGTAATCTCTATCTTAAACTATTCTAGCCTTGACTGATCATACATATGCCTGCCAAAGTGAAACTGGTGCAAAACTGTTGAAATTACAAAAAATAAGTCTACAAGTTTGCAGAATTATCAAAATTTGTCAGAAGGATGTTTTTCTAAATTGTCACAAGAATCTTATTTAATAATATTTTCTGCCTGGGGACAGGAACAGACCAGCCATAATCGTGATAACACAACTGATAAAACATTCCTTTAAAGAATTAATTGCAACAATCACTGTGTTAGGATGGAAAATATATCCTTTTACAATTTTGCTTAAGCTAAGCAATCAGCTGTGTGTGTGAAATACAAATTTCTTTTGAGTGCCTTGTTTCCTCATTAAAGAAGTTAGTGTCAAGTGAAATATAAAACAACAGAACGTGTCAGTGCCCTTCGTTTACAGTCAAGCGATATACAGAACCACAATCACATAATACTAGAACGTTTCAAGCTATTATCATGCTTATTGTCTGTATTACACGGATGAAAGAGTAGCTGTTTGGTTCCGTGAACGGTATATTTATTCCCACCACGAGTTATCTGCCCTTGCTGGCGATTGCGATACTATATAAACAGATTTTATAAGTAACAAATTCAATCTACATACACTGTAACCACGAGGTTGTCATCAGGGTGGAGTAGAAAATATTAAAATCCAAATACACTCGATCAAACATGTCACAAATTATTAACCTTTGAGCATTGGAATAAAGAACTGTACTAATATGTTACATTTCGTCCAAAAAGAACTCCTTTAAATCCATTTCTAACGGTAATTAATCACTTACTCATGTGTAAGTATCTTGTGTGCTGTAGTTTGATAGCCGTGGCGTGTCACTGCCTGCGGGTATGTACATTTCAGTGCAATACATCCGGATATTTGACAAGAAAACCTTTGATTCTGACAAGCACCTGTCTGGACAGCATTATACAGGTGGCGCAGTTTCAGGAGGAGGTAACTCCTACGTTTTAGGAACACGATTCAGTTTGGTGGTTGAGCGCATGCCTTCTAAAGCAAAGTTTCACCCGTTTTGTGCTGATTAAATAAGCTAATGGTACAAATCAAATATGGTCATACACGTGATGCAAACCACTCACAGATATGCAAATCCTTTGGTCAGGAATTCCTTTTTACTGGACAAATTTACTGGACTTCTTAAAAAATTGAATAGCGAAAGAGGTATATAAATACAAGAAAAGTGGAAGTAATGCAAAATCCGCTAATCTGAGATATGTTTCAAAACATCTAAATGTAAATAAGGGGTTCTCAACACATCGAATTATGACGAATCCATATTTTCACCTATAACTACTTATCATTGTGATGAATAAAAGAAAAGAAAACAACAGAAATGAAATTTCATGAGTTCAGCTTACCACTGCCATTTGTATCTCGCCAAAATAAAATCGTACGCTTCGATTCAATACGCACTGGTTGAATTTCTTGATGCATATATTATCCAGATACTGAAGTCATTTCTCTCAAGTTCGAGGTAGTTCATTAATAACATATCTGTTCACTTGTAAGTATAGGATTCCTCACTTGAATTATAATTTCCCTATGTCATCTTCACTTGAATTGAAATGTTCCTATGTCAAACCTATACGTGGTGTCCCCAGCATAATAGGTCTTGAATGATGTTCAAAGTGGATTATGGGCGGTTTGGTGGCCCAGTGGTTAAAGCGTTAGCTTCTCACGCCGAAGACCCGGGTTCGATGCCCCCACATGGGTACAATGTGTGAAGCCCATTTCTGGTGTNCCCCGCTGTGATATTGCTGGAATATTGTTAAAAGCGGCGTAAAACCCAACTCACTTACTCAATCACTCAAAGTGGATTAAAACGTATCTCCGATAACACGGTAATCTGGCACACTGACCCCAAAACAAATAAATCCAATAGCCCATGCAAGTCTATCATATTTGTCAAGTCGATCTATATTAATGCAGTTTCGAGAATAAAGTAAGCCAAATATATTATATTCCATATGCTGTTTTCTACTGTAAAATATGTTCATTTAAGTTCAAATCTGGTAAAAGAAGTATAGTCTGGGAAGCGGATGTAAAATATCCCGTTACTGCCTCGAACCCGCGCAAGACCCGCGGTG
>VKKT01001421.1:38672-61259 GCA_008038995.1 Haliotis laevigata | reverse complement strand
TAAGTGACACTTACTTGGTATGTAAGATAGAGTAAGTGACACTGACTTGGTATGTAAGATAGGGTAAGTGACACTGACTTGGTATGTAAGATAGAGTAAGTGACACTGACTTGGTATGTAAGATAGAGTAAGTGACACTTACTTGGTATGTAAGATAGAGTAAGTGACACTGACTTGGTATGTAAGATAGAGTAAGTGACACTTACTTGGTATGTAAGATAGAGTAAGTGACACTGACTTGGTATGTAAGATAGAGTAAGTGACACTTACTAGGTATGTAAGGTAGGGTATTTTAGGTAAGGACTGTGTAGCCACAAACTTGAAGGCGACTCCGGTGAGGACGAGTGTGAAGGAAAGCTGGAGGCGGTTCTGGGGCTTTGTCTGGTCCACCGAGAACGTCGAGAACGAGAGAGAACTAATCAAACACTGAAAGAAAGAAATGTGGATTGTAGAAGGTTGGCCCTGAAATATTTTTATCATTTGCCTAAATTTTATTTTTAAATTGAATTTTAACCACAGAGCATCCACATGAATGTTTTTTTCATGAAACTCTCTCAAAATCCAAAATCCAATTTTGGAAGGATCCCGAAGCAAAACGTTAAATTTCAATTTCAATTCTCTTTACACTTCTGCTTTGTAGGCCATCGCCCCATGTAAACAGAGCAGATTTACACTTAGATCAAATCTTCCTTAAAGGGCCTAGCACATTTTAAGGACTTACAATCGGCGAGTAATTGAGAATATATGATGAAAAATCCTAATTCCGTATGTATTTTCAGCGATACATATGCAACTCAATCACGTATGACATGAGTCTATATAAATTCAAAAGCAACTAAAGCTGCACTGCTTGATAGAAGTCGAAATCTATCTATAAAAAGTCTTTCTAGGAAGCCCCACACCTCCACCCTATTTACCAGAAGAACAAGTTATAGTTTACAATCAAACAGTTCAAACAAAATGTTAACAAGATATTTTGGTATTCATGTTTTAATTGCTTATTTACAAACGGAGCTTTACCGGCATTTGATACAAGTGTATCAATACACACTGCCCATGATAACATAGAAGAAAACACAACACCTAAATAATTATGATGCGTTGACGTTGTAGTAGTTCTGCATCAGAGTATCACTTGTTATTATGTCATAAATGACCACCGTTATGAAAAACCTAATGTTTTTGTGTTATCCTTATGTATGCACAGGTCCCATGTTACCGATAGGGCGCAAACACCTGGTGTCATCACTGATTTTCACTGCTATAGTTTGCCCTTTACATCAAATGGAATGTGTTTCTGAGGATAGTCAAACTGGATATCCTTTCGCACTGACGTATACTACTTACAATCTTTCATTGCTATCAATAACAATGCCATCAGAAATACATACACTATCAGGATACCAAAACATTAGTAGTTCCAAATATTCTGCGCTCATTATTTTGCCGCTGACATCTACATCTTCTGTCATGGATTGGAATTCTGAGATAAATATTGCAAATACATACGGGCTCATAACACAACCTTATCTGACTCCACTTAAACTAATCAGTAATAGTAGTGTTGGATATACTGCTTTGAATGCAGTAGAATAGATTACCATGAACCTTTATTCATTATTGAATACTATAGCAATATCCTATCAATAGAATCAAATGCCTTCTTAAGTCTACATATTTACAGTAAAAGCGTCCCCATTTTAAGGTTAATAAATTTTTACAAGAAATTGCGAAGTGGAAATATTATCCGTTGTGCTATAGCCGTTCCTAAGCCCTGCCTGTGATTCAGACATACTGATAAATAGATCCGAAACTTTTCTGCCCAGAATTTAGAATAGAAGACAATAACGTTCTGAAAATATCAATCAAATATAGATCGTTATCCTTGAGTAGCCCAATAACACTCTTAGTCCATTCCATTCAAATCTTTCCTGTTGACAAAATATGATACATAATTGACACACATGGGACAAAAACAGTACTGCACCATTAGACCACCCAAGTTTTAATACTTAGAGAAGACTACAATGGTATTGACTAAATATTTGTATTAAATTCGATTATCCACAAGTACATAAGAAAAAAACGTCGAAAACCTTACTTTATTTTCGTTCATTTAATAAAGCTTTTGATATCGTTGACAGAAATAAGCTTCTACATATATTTCTCAACAATAACTACATGGTAAAATTAGCACTGTTTTACGTTCAATGTATACTCATACAAAAGCAGCTGTTAGATGTACGAAGCACAGCATGTCTGAAATATGTAACTCAGTGACTGGAGTACGACAAGGTTGTATCTTATCACCAATACTATTTATTATGTACATTGATGAACTAGTTAACGATATTGTAAACGGCGACTACAGTGGCGCTTTTATTGATGAGACTATAAATGCACTGTCAATTCTTCTGTTTGCGGATGATGTCTCTATATTTGGAGACAGCGCTGTGAACCTACAGAAAAAGATTGATATCTTAGCAGAGTGTTTTACGAAATGAGGATTGTCAATTAGTAAAAATAAGACAAAAGTTATAGTTTCTAAAAAGGGTGGCAGAATAGCAAAAAGAGGAAAATGGTCAAGTGGAACAGAGAAATTAGTAACTGTCTCCTATTATAAGGATCTGGGATTAACGTTATCTTGTAGAAATGTTGTGATTTTTTGTGTAAGCAAGCAGAGAAAGCCTCATTTCCTATTAAGAAATTCATGTACAGATATAAAACAATTCCGCTCCATATATTTTTCAAATTTTTGTATTGTAAATTCCAGCCTGTATTAAATTTGCGGAACTGCTATCCGCTACGGAATAGAAAAAGTACACTCAAACTTTTGTGAAAACATTCTAAACGTTGGTTATCGTACACCGAACAAGGCAGTTTCAGCCGAATGTGGGAGATACCCTTTACATGTAAACTATATGACACGAGTTGTTTCGTACTGGATACGTCTGCTTCGGCAACCAGACATACATTACTCACGTCGCTCGTATGATATGTTGAAACGTTTTGACGACATTGGAGATATTAACTGGGCTTCGGCAGTACGATCAATGTTATTTCAACATTGCTCTGCCTATGTATGGATATATCAAACTGTTGGAAACTGTGAATTGTTTCTAAATCTTTTTAAACAACGTTGTAAAGACATGTACTACCATGAATAGATGCAAGATATAAGAAACTCCAAATCATTGCACATGTATTCTGCTATTAAATCTGATATTGTTCCAGAATTGTATTTGATTGCACTCTCTTCGTTACATCTGCGCAGAGTTTTAACATAATTCAGATGCGGCTCCACCGATCTGAAAATAGTTTTCTATAGAAGATCTACTAAAGACAATGACATTAGTGTAGCTATGTGTGATTATTGTAAAAGTGTAAATCTTCTTAATACTAAGAACCATAGTATCATACTCCGTCTAACATTTTTTGAAAACAAAATCATGTCCATGCGCTCTGTAAAAAAGTAATCCAAGTTGTCATTTTGTACTATTGGCCTCATGGCCACATTTATGAAATAAACCTGTCTGTCTGTCTGTCTTTATGCTTGAGTGGCCCAATGACACTCTTAGCCCATGCCATTCAAAACTTTCCAGTTGACAAAATATTATACACAATTGACACACATGGGACAATACCAGTACTGCAACATTAGGCCAGATACATTTTAATACTAGACCTGCGTCTTTACCTTGCTTCAGACCTGTTGGTGTTTCAACTTCTTCCGTTGTAATATCACTATTACGAATATCCTCATCACGAGTGCAGAATCATTCTCTTCCCACAGAGGTTACTTGTCATATCTTCCTGCGAACCTCTGTTCTAATACGACCCTTTCATGGTGCGAGTGTTCAGGATTCGTGATTGGTTGCAATCAGATTAAGTTGTGCAATCAGCGACGTTGTTTCAAAAGTGGTCATTCGCAACGTCACGGTAATTTCCGTATGCTTCAGGAAAACTAGAACCTCTTCCCCTGCACGATGCGCAAACATTTCTTCTAGACAGAACTCAGTCATGTAATGGCGGATCAATGGCGTCTSCATCGCCCTTGTTGACAAAGGACAAGCTAGCCATTTAATGTCTTGTGTGTCACATCAACACCCCGGCAGAGGAGGGATATTTGTGGCCCCACATTTGCTTGCATTAGTAAGTTGGATCGAAGTCGATGTAACACGTGTTCTGATAGGATAGAAAGAAGGGAGATACTTCGTGTTACGATTTATTGCCGCTAGGGGATTTTACGAGAACCGGGAAATATGGCCGTATTAGAACAGAGGTTCGTAGGAAGATATGACAGGTAACCTCTGTGGGAAGAGAATGGTACAGAAATTACACAACTGTTCCTTCCAATTATTAAAAACATAATTCACCAGATAAATAATTAAAGAGTAGACGGAGTATCAGTCAGGCTTAGTATATTCTTAAAATATCCAAACCCTTCTTCTTGTCTGGCTCATCTTCTTGGGGACAGGACTTCACATTCCCAATAATGAATTCAATATAATTTTCACAGCAATTCTTCCTTTATAGCAAAGAGAATTTGTTTCTGGATATAGTCAAGACTGCATATACTCTTATTCACACCCGTTCGATATTTAATGCACTTATCGTTACTTTCTTTACTACTATCAAGAAGTTCACGAACCCAAGTTTCTTCGTATTCTATCCTCGTCTCCCCCATAAAGACTTCCTCCCCAATCCTTAATTCATAACACATCACCAGTAAGCCTACACTTATCTAATGCATCACACATTTAGTCTCCATGTCCTCACACTCTTTATTGTACCATTTCCCTCCAGATGGACCATTTCCTTGCACTTAAGCATAAAGGGCGTGAAATGGCTACATAATGTTTATAGTTCGTCAAGGCTTCAACAGCTGAATCACGTCAAAAGATTGAAAATATATAAACTCACCTACTTAGCGCAGACAATAACTGAGAAACGTTAAGGAATCGTCGATTTCATTTCTGAGTGTATGTGAAGGGATATGGAAAACGAGCATCTAATTTACATGGTCTTGTGTATAGTTCCTATTAACCTGTCTGTCACATCCATGAAGGATAAGTATAATAGGCCAGCGATGTCATTCACACCGAATACGTACAATAAAGTTGGAAATGTTATCATATAGACACAGAACATAATCAACCGAATCACTCTCGTGCTTTGGTATTTGACGAGTTAAACTTATCTTCCAATTTGTATACATATTACTTCGTTTTCCTCTTTTCCGACTTTAAATATTCACAACAACGACAAAACCTAACTGATCTGTAAATCTCTGATTATCAACATTGTCGAACTGATGGGTGGAGCCTTGTTGGATTCTATGACGTGGTCGATTTCCGTCAGTGCCTGTATGGCTGAGTCTCTAGTGCATGGTTTGGATGTGATGAGTAAACATTTGAAGTTTACTGAGCATAAGTTCATCATTGTATAACAGCTGATTAGTCCTGGATTTATCATCAGAATAAAGCTTAACACCGCGATGCGGGTAAAATTGGTCGCCATTGCCAGTTTCCGTGTTTCACAGTTTGCTCAAGATCCACCTCTGTGTAGGTGGAAACATTTTTACACGAAACTCTTCCATACTTATTTTCTGCGCTATTGAGTACTTACAGCCTCGTCACTGTAGATTATGTAGCTATTTAACGACACACAGGCAATGCCGTATCCGCCCTACTCAGTTCGCCATACTGTAAACTTCCTTCCTGCACATTGTATGACGCCATGGACGCCATTGATGCCAAATGCCTGACGCTACCAACCTGTGCGCAATCCATTCTTTGATTTCTTCATATATATTGACGCCTATCCCAATGCAAGTACAATGTTATCCTGAATCTGTCAACAGCGCTTAGGTCGACCACTTCATTGCATTGTGGTTTCAACCCTGATGATCTGAACTGACCAATCATACTGGTTATCAATGTGCACAGGCTCTTGGGTTTTGCTCGACCACGATCCCGCCTTTTTTCAAGATCAAAGGTATGCCTATGCAAATGAAAAAATGCTGTTCAAGAACACGTGTTTATCAACCACTATCACTGAGTTGTGACACCAAGTGTTCGCGAAAAGATGAGTTTACCCTGACCAACCGTCACATTATGTATCCAGTACGGAACGAAACCTATCGTGCGTACGGCTTGTGATTTGTCACCGTCATGGATGATCATTGCCACAATGCAACGATGAAAGCTTTCCGTATATTGTTCTTTCTTATCCACTGTATTTATATTTCGAAGTGAAATCATAAACAAATATATTATGTTAAATTGGACTGGACGCCCTGATATGACACATCAGACCTACCCTTTCACAGTAAAATATAAAGCTAGGTAGGGTTGACATTTCTCAATCTATATTTATCAAAAAACAATTGCGAAGTAAAGCGGTTCGACCTTTCTAGAAATAAGTTAAAGACTATTACCAAGTATTCTTAATTTCAAAATTTCATAAAATAAGTTACGCAATTAGTTATTTGTACTCCATCCTCGACAATCTCCAGGGTATGTTACCTTCACTCTCCTCTATAGTGATTGTCACGTATACCCTGGAGATTGTCGAGGATGTTCGTTCTCTTGCTGCTTGAGACTTGAGACTTGAGATGAGAAACAAATATGAATATGGATGGCTCCAACGTCTTTCTGTTACGTGACATGGGGGACATTGGTAGGATCTAGGGGTTATAACGCCCTACATTTAACAATAAATATGAATCGGCATGAAATGCCCCTAGTCATTTCCCCGAAATTCTAGACATGAATGCATATCAGTATGGAGGGGTGTTTGTAACAATAACATGAATCAGTGATCGGATCATAACTCCCTAGATAGCGTCACGAGGTAGCAGTAGCCACCACACCCTTAATTATTCAACGGTACACAGGATGACCTTTGTGAATATGATCTATAAAAGCCCATTACCTTATGAAAATGTCTTCTTGCTTAGCTTAAGTTTTCTGCACATGATAACAAAGTGGTTTCTCTAGAGCAATTTCCTCCTCATTACCATTAAATATTTGAAATGATTCCGTGCGGATACGCATAAAATCCATTTTAACGATAAACACTTTTAACGAAAAACACGTTATCATCCATAGCTATTTTTGAGCCCAGGGAAGAACGGCCACTTGGAGTATCAGTTATGCTCGTTTTAATACAGAACATACAGTATTGGTATCTGTGGGGCATTAGAGCATCATTCCAACCTTGACACACAAAGTCAGCACACGCTTCAGACATTACTTCTCCTACGTACGTGCAAATTATGTTATGATTGTAAAGGATTTAATTATAGGTGCGTGAGTATTGGTGCCAGGAAAGATTCCCGTTAAATATATTTTCCCCCAAACAATGCTTTCAGCCTTTCTCCAGAACATATGTCTTAATGCAAATACATATATGCATGCATTATGAAAACTCGAACTTTTGTGTTCGCCAAGATATGAAACTTTGATAAAAACGATATTAGCAGTCTCTCATTCAATTTCCTTCAAACAGTGTATACTAAGGATAACATTCAAGCTCAATAAGTTCCCCTTGCATAAATCCATAAAGACAGGGTAAAGTGGTGCGGGTCTGTGAGTAAAACAGGGTAAAGTAGAGCGGGTCTGTGACAAAACAGGGTTAAGTGGTGCTGGTCTGTGACTAAAACAGGGTTAAGTGGTGCTGGTGTGTGACTAAAACAGGGTTAAGTGGTACGGGTCTGTGACTAAAACAGGGTTAAATGGTGCGGGTCTGTGATTAAAACGGGGTTAAGTGGTGCTGGTCTGTGACTAGAACAGGGTTAAGTGGTGCAGGTCTGTGATTAAAACGGGGTTAAGTGGTGCAGGACTGTGACTAAAACAGGGTTAAGTGGAGCGGGTCTGTGACTAAAACAGGGTTAAGTGGAGCGGGTCTGTGACTAAAGAGGGTTAAGTGGAGCGGGTCTGTGACTAAAACAGGGTAAAGTGGTGCGGGTCTGTGACTCAAACAGGGCAAAGTGGTGCTGGTCTGTGACTCAAACAGGGCAAAGTGGAGCTGGTCTGTGACCAAAACAGGGTGAAGTGGTGCAGGTCTGTGACTAAAGCAGGGCTCACAGCCCGTCATCGCGAATATCACAAGCTGCCATGATAAAGCTGAAATATTTTGAACAACCTACAAACATACAAATTAGCAGCAGCCACAGGCTCTCCTTAATCTGAGCAAACTTTAACATTTTGATGTAAATCCGATTGTTTTTTGGTCTCTCCAGTTAACAATTTTTAAGTTAACACTTACAGGACACTAATGAAGAATTTCTATGAAATGAATCAGCCGTAACTATTTTACTGTGTGAAACTGAAATGTGTTCTTGCCCTTCTCGTGAAAAGCTGGAACAGTGGACACATCGTATCAATATATTTGATACACTGATACGCCCTGGAAGACACACATGCCGTTCTTGTGGCCTCGTGCAGAAATCACTACTTCGAAAGTGGCATTTATACACCGAACTTATAAAGAAACGATACGATACGAAAAATGTATATACAGTTTAGACAAGTAGCAACGTAACATACCATGACGCACAGGATGTTCCAGATGAAGAACCCTGGCCGTCTGAAGGCACAGCACCTCACCAAGACTGAGGGGAACTCATGTTTGGAGCTGCTGTATTCCCGCCTCGTCACCTGAGGCAGTAACTCCACGAAGTTCCTCATCTCCCATTCCTGTTCATCAATGAAACTCAGTCGATTGACGCTGCTAAGTTCAAGGTCATCTTCTACAAGGGTTACCTCCTTGCTTGACAGGTCAGAGGTTATCACGAGAGACAAATGCTGGAACAATACAATAGCAAACATGACGCATATGAGTAAATAATAAATGTCATATACAACACTCATCAGTTTTCAGGGGCGGTGGGGTAGCCTAGTGGTAAAAGTGTCGCGCCGAAGACCCGGGTTCGATTCCCCACATGGGTACAGTGTGTGAAGCCCATTTCTGGTGTCCCCAACTTCTGGAGTGGGATTATGGCTACCTTAGTTCTACGACTGTAGTAAGTATACGTCAAGGTAGGGGAGTGACGGTCACCCAAGGGCTACGACTGTCATAAGCCTGTGGTAAGGTTGGGAGTGAAAGGAACACATTTTAACAGTTGTTTGAAATAAAATGAAGAAATATAATGTTTCCCGATAGAAAGGTCCTACGAGTAAGAGAAATAGTCAACTGAATTGTGGCTCGGAGAGTCCTTGGATGGGTGACCGTGTTTGGCAGCTTGACTCCTGAGAGTTTCTAGGACTTGAGTCCTGTCCCACAACGAAGCAAATGTGACACATGTGGTCTCACCTTAGGCAAGTGAGTTTGTTCAAAATTGGCTTTGTTCACCCAGCAGGAAAATTGGTACCCGGTTGAAAAAAGTCATATGACTATAACCTTCTAGCGCCTAACAGGCAGCTTGGGTTATCCGGGGTAGTAATGTGCTGTGCCTTGATTGTTAGCGCTATGAGCATACCTAGTGTGGAGTTTGGCGCTATATAAATGGACACATTATTATGATTATTATTATTAATTCTCCAGAACTACCTTCGGTACTTCTTGCTGCTATGGACCGTACCTGAATATCAAACGGGAAGGCCTCTAGCTCCAGGTTTTCTGTGAACCAGCCCTTGAGGCGCCTCTTCTCCAGGACAAAGGCCTGCCCCTCGCTGAACTGCACGTCAAACCACACGTTCTGTTTCTGATCGCTGGCCACATTCTGTATAAGTAGCTTGGGGTTCCAGCGCTCCGCCCAGTTCAGGTCGTCCACGATCTGAAAACAGATCAGAGGAGTTACAGTTACACGTTGGCGTAACATGAACAGTAGTGTTCATTACAGTAAACTCGTCTAAAACCTTTCTGATGTTGTACATGTGCATTTGGGATATTCGCATTCATTCAATTGTTCAGGACGTCTGTAGGACTGACATGTGTGTCTCGTTATGTTCTATCTTAAGATGACAAGGAAGGTTACCCAGGGCTTTAAATAGTCAGATGGACAAGTACACCACACAGGTATGCATGTTTATTCACTTCAATAAAAACGTATTTTTCCTATGATGCCTGGTGTGTCGGTGGTTGAGCAGGATGAGGTGGTGAAATGGGGTTTGACGTGGCCTTCAAGGCTTTCCCCTTTTAATAGCGATGTGCATGCATGTGTGTCAGTGGTTGAGATTTACATCGATTCTACAGTGCTAGTCCACAGAGACACCGTGTCCCAGTTAACCTAGTCACCCCACTCAGACACAAAACTCTTAGACAGCCAGTCCTTGTTTTCTCCCTCCCATGACGACCACCAGTCAAGGTAATAATAAATACCATGATCTCTTTCAGTCTTAAGGCATCATGCAGTCAGAATAAGGAACCAGTGACCTTCCAGTCCTTGGGCAGATGCTTTATCCATTAGATGACAGGGGCGGTCACACTTTAAAACTTTGACGTATAATATACGGTATCATCACGTTTGCAACGGTAGCGCTGACACGACGCAACGCCGTTAACGTCAATAATATATGGCGTTTTACTGCATTACGACTACCGTGTGACGCCAAAGCACTGTGGGATATTGTCACTCATGTCGCCGCCATTTTACGTTGGGCTTGATTACACGGAGACGATTTTATCCAGAGTAAGCTCATTTGTTGCTAATTTGTACACATGCGGTGTCTATAGCATGCAGATAATGCGTTCTAGTCTTTGCTGTTAAAGCATTCTTTTGTTTGCTTCTATATTTTTGTTCTGACAAATGGAATGAATTATCTTTGAAAAGAATGTAATTTCAAGACCTGTATTTTACGGCAGTATGTCATTATCGTTTACTCGGAAATATGCCAAATAGTTTATTTCATGCTGTCAAGAGCTTTGTGTAAGAACATTTCACACATACAGTATTACGTGATCATAGACATAACGCAAACAGAGGTCAGTCGGGAGCAATCAATGGTAAGTCACAGATGATGAATGTGCATCTTGTGTGCAGGCAAACATTCTGGCCAAAGTAAATTCTCTTCTGTTTGATGAGCTTTCGAAATATTGGCAACAGGATTTAAACAGAATGGATCCAATTGTTTGTCCATTCAAACAGAATGGATCCCATTATCTGTCCATTTAAACAGAAAGGATACCATGGTTTGTCCATTTAAACAAAGAGATGATACCATTGTCCATTTGAACAGAATGGATCCCATTGTTTGTCCATTTAAACAGAATGGATCTCATTATCTGTCAATTTAAACAGAAAGGATACCATTGTTTGTCCATTTAAACAGAAAGGATACCATTGTTTGTCCATTTAAACAGAAGAGATCCCATTGTCCATTTAAACAGAATGGATCCCATTGTTTGTCCATTTAAACAGAATGGATCCCATTGTTTGTCCATTTAAACAGAATGGATCCCATTTTTTGTCAATTGAAACGGAATGGATCCCATTGTTTGTCAATTTAAACAGAATGGATCCCATTATCTGTCCATTTAAACAGAAGGGATCCCATTGTTTGTCAATTGAAACAGAATGGATCCCATTGTTTGTCCATTTAAACAGAATGGATCCCATTGTTTGTCCATTTAAACAGAATGGATTCCATTGTTTGTCCATTTAAACAGAAGAGATTCCATTGTTTGTCCATTTTCAAATAATGTTCGTCCGGTAGAGGGCGCGAGAGTTGATTTAATGCAACGTTGCATTAATTCATTCGAACTATTTAATTTAATCTTGTTATCTAAATACGTAATTTGTTTTTAGAATAAATTATATGGTGACTTCCCCGAAGGCTGATAGTTTGTACTTTTGAGAGAAAAACATTATATATTTTAGAGAATTATGGTGTGATATAGTGTTCTTAGGCAAGTAACGGACATACAAATGACTACAGGCTGACTGACATGTATCTTGAACCAGTTAACAATGTGGCTGTTGTACTACAGTAGTTATAGGAACCGTGTCATTGCTAAACTTTAAAATGCTGTAGCACCACAATTGTTATTTGACCTTGTTAGAATGGTTACCTCGTTTTATATGAACAGGAATTCTACCGGCTACCAGAATTTCACCGTATTTGGTACGGTATGAGTAATTACGGTATACCATAAAGCAAGTGGTTTTGTGCATGACTGCCAAACGTTTACGGTAACAATTGACGGTACTTACAAGACCATCACACTATTACGACCAACAAGACCATCAGGGAAACGTGGAAATGTAATGACATAAATTATAATCTATTCAAGTTATTATTGATTATTCCTAGTTTAAATGGAGGAGGTGCCAGATAAATGTGATTTAAAGATAGGACACAGCACATAAACACTAAATTATTCATTGTACATTATTCACTTGGCATTTGCTTAATTTTTTATCTTGCTGATTTGTTTTTAAATAATACATTTCTTTAATGACACGTAAAACATATTTCAACATACAGACAATTTGTGAAAAAGGCCAACTTTTGTCACAAACTCGTCAGACATTGTTCTGTTCCGTAACAGAAGAATATACATATTTCTTAGTTGTTTTAATATATAACTGGGATGAACATTGAAATGTATAAAGCCCTTATGTGATGTAATTCTTTTTAGAGATCATTAGCTTATTAAGGTTGTTCGTCCTGAACATACTGTTTAAAACTTTGTGAGGACAACTTTGAAAATGAGCTTCAAATTTACTTGCACAGTATTTGCTGCAGCGTTTAGAAAATAAACCCACCTGTGTATCTGCTGTGTGGATGTCTTTATATCATTATTTAGCGGCAGTTATGGAGCTTACCTGGAAACTGTTTTAAATATTTCATGAATAGTACTAGTATAGCTATCTGAGAATTCGCATCTAGACACCTGCTATTTCATGTGGGAGTAATACTTAGCACTTCACTGTGGTGTGGGTTTTTAAAAACATAACAAAACAAAATCTTAATTGGTGTTATGTGGTATACAGACTCTAATGCAATAAAACAAAGACTATTATTGATTAAGAAGCAATAATTAGGTAAATGTGTAATTGTATTGATAAATACTTTGAACTTAGGAGATATACTAAAATACATCAGTAGTTAACAGTGAAACATCTTGGATTCATGACAATTATTTTGAACAAATAATAAGGATATAACTTGTGTTGTATTTTATTTAGTGTCAGTTATTTGATCGGAAAACTACAGACTCTCCGTTCAAATCTTTTTGCCCTCATAGGTTTCCTTTTTCTGGAAGATGGGTCCGACTACTACCATTAGTGCTAGTTATTTCATCGGAAAACTACAGACAATCCGTTCAAATATTTTTGCCCTCATAGGTTTTTTCTGGGAGATGGGTCCGACTTCAAGTGCTGACTGACTTTTGGATCCTCACAATATTTTCCATCTTAATTTGTGACATACCTGTATCTAAATACCGGCAGTTGATAAAGTCATTGTGTTGATAGTGGGACCAGGGATTTGTATCTATATTTGGATACCAATTTAAGTACCCATGCCAAACCATTGGTAAAGAATTATTTGCTCAGAAATGGAAATTTGTTAACTTATAAATTCCTAAATTCGGTGTTATTTTAGGATTTTAGAATGGTATGCAAAGGTTAAGACTTTTGAAGAGGAAATTTCAGACAGTTGGTGCAGATCCGGGGGTTAGTATTATCTTCAGAGCAGGTGACATGGTGTGTACAAGCCCAATACTAAGGCATATGGTTTGACTGATTTGTTTACATTAGAATAAGCTGACCAAAAAAGAGGAATGGGACTCAGAAGGCAGCAGAGAGGTGACTTTCTGCGTTCCTACTTACGATTCTTTTATTTGAATTAATTAAAATAGGTACTCATGTTTAAAGATTACATTTTGGTTTACAAAGCATAAACAAACGTGTTAAGTATTGTGACCGTTGACAATTATTTATATCTCAGTTACCCTACCGTGTTCTGGTATGAGTAATATGTCTCTACTGAACTGTATCCTGTCTACCAAAGTGGTGGGAGAAATATGCGCTCAGCAACTGATCGATACGATGTATATATATATAGCTCGATTTTCACTCGCCATATACAGACATAATTCTCAGCCCCGTACAGTCTGACAACTATGTACGAAATCAAAACGTACATTATTTTCCTCTTTAGATATTTTGATAAACGATGGGTAGTTAAATTCAAGAGCAAAATTCATCTCATTTTGCTGGCTGTGACGCCATTACGAAAAGGCAGTGGTTGTCCAACCCTAACGTTAAAAAAGATGACGAGAGCTTGTGGACGGGGCTTATTGGCCAGAACTTGGTCGGTCTACTGGCCGATGGGATGGGTCTGTTGGCCAGGACTTGATCGGTCTACTGGCCGATGGGACGGGGCTTATTGGCCAGGACTTGGTCGGTCTAGTGGCCGATGGGATGGGTCTATTGGCTAGGACTTGGTTTGGTCTAATGGCCGATGGGATGGGGCTATTGGCCAGGACTTGGTCGGTCTATTGGCCGTTGGGATGGGGCTATTGGTCAGGACTTGGTCGGTCTATTGGCCGATGGGATGGAGCTATTGGCCAGGACTTGGTCTGTCTACTGGCCAGGACTTTGCGATGGGCGTCTTTCGCGAATGCCATAAAGGCTTAGATACACTTCTGTTGCCAGGTATAGTACGGGCTGTAAGGTTTGCTGGTTGGAACCTATGTCGGAGGTGAATGGTTCGAATCAATCGGTCGTTACTTGTAGGCGGTCACTGCGAGAACGGTCTATAACTTGATACTTTTTCTGAAAACGTCGCAAAAATGCCAAACGGTGCACGTTGTATCAACGAGGTAAAAAATTCAAGCATATTTATAGCTCTCCATCTGTCGTTTTTCCCCAGGCGTGGCACGTCGAATTCCGTGCAGAACCTCAAAAAGAGATGTTTTTCTGCCTTTTGCACCCCTTACGACTGCATTTAATGGCAAATGATAAGCGATTAGTTGCGCTATTAACCTTTTTCATCCCAATGTTCCCATATGGGAACATGTCATAAAAGGCTTTGTAACGTTTTTATGCGTGAAGATAAATTAATGCTTTTGGGACATATTGATCTTAAAATAATTGCCAATGTTCTAACATTTCAAAATCATACTTTGAATTGTTTTTAAAGAACTAACCAGGGTAAAAAATGCCCCCAAAACGGGTTTTCAACCGAAAACGTTCTATAAAAATATTGACAAATACAATTGCATTATTTTAAAACTTTTTTCACATGTCCTTACAAACCAATGATGAAGGTATAAAATGGCAAAATAGATATTTTCTTCGTAGCAGGAATGAAGGTCAAAATTTAAGGTGAATACTGATCTCCTGATCTTTTGGCGCAGATCAGGAGAATGCCCGGGTTCTTAACCGGGAGCGGGGAGTCTACATATTCTCCAGACAGTTCTTGGTGGGTTCGACTAGGCAGCGTTTCCTGGGAGAAGTCCCATTCGCTGTCAGGGCTGCATGTAGAATGGGCAAGGGCCCTGAGCTGATGATGAACCTTACCAGTCTGATTGTGCCAGGATCAAAAGAACCCTCTCTGCTACATACTATTTTCAATCTGTAAAACATTATAATAATATATTTCTATAGCGCCTAAATTCCTCCATCCATACAGGTTGCTCAGTGGTAATTTGTACAGGAGCTATAAGAAAAAGTCATTCAGAATAGCTAGTCAAAGGCTTGCTTAAAGAGGTGTGTCTTTAAGAAAGGTTTAAATGAGGTTTGTAAGAGGCAGTCCTTATAGGAACAGGTGGATCGTTCCACAGTAGAGGAGCTGAGGCAGAGAAAGCTCTATCACCCATTGATGATTTCATGATTGGGACTGATAGGCGAAGATGGTCGAGAGAACGGGTTGGTTGGTATATCCTGACAAGGCCTCTGAGATAGTGACCCGATGATTGATCATAGACACAGTTTTGGGCTAGAAGAAATATCTTGTAATGAATCATGAAATTCACGAGCAGCAATTGGCGAGCCTTCAGGATAGGTGTTATATGCTCAGTTTGCGTCGTGCGCGTTGCAACCTTTGCTGCTGCATTCTGGATTCGCTGTAACTTTGTGATCAGTGATACAGGAATGTGGAAGAAAAGGGAGTTACAATAATTGTACCCGTGTGGGGATTCGAACCCGGGTCTTCAGCATGACGAGCGAACGCTTTAACCACTAGGCTGCCCACCGCCCCTCCCCTATTAGAACCAGATGACCTGGTTCAAGGGCAGTTTTGACACGGCTGGACTAACATTCAGGAACACTTGCCACATGATTTTGGTCGCTGAAATTTTGGGAAGAAAACCCAATCCAGCTGCGTTGTATACTCATCATCGTAATTTATGTGATCGTTTCACAACCATTTCATTACCTAGCTCTTCCCGAAACATTCCTGCATCATCGATTTATGTGTTAAAGAAAGTTTTGTTCACTAAATTTCAAAGAAATAAAAGATGGGTTACAAAAATATAGTTTTGTTCCATATGGGAACATACCTGTATATCTGGAACAGTTCAAGATATCAGTATGATATATATTTTTCTCAGTTACAACAATATGAGACTCCCCTGTAAATGTGAAGTGTTTCTGACGATGGGATCTAGTGCCGGTATGATAAAGGTTAAAGCGAACTTGGGGGCCCTTGCTCCTACTTCCATATTGCTGGAGCGATATGTGTGACGGCTTCCTACTTTCGATTTGTTAAAGTGTTATGGTTTTTTAGCTCCTACTTTCATATGCCATCTACTTCTTGCTTCATCGAACGGCAACTGCTTGGTTGCATGTCTTCTATTATTTTAATCCATCATTTCTCTGAGTCCTTCTGAAGGGCATTTGGAACATGAATCAAAGATATCTGTTTTTAGATATGAACTTCTTTATTTGACAATGACAACATTATCCAACTCTAATCCACTCTGTATCATTCATCCGAGACGTCGGTGCTGGTGAAGAATTTGATATCCAGACATTCAGTCACATAAATTACCAATGATAAAATGTCGGATCAGAAGAATGTTTGCCTCTGTGTATATCCGATTGTCTTCCGATATGAGTAAGATATATCTCAATATCATACTGGAGTATATGAATAAAATATGCAAAACACAACACGGAACACTGGCATGTAGATATTCAAAGTGCAGCACAACAATTGATACTTTTCTCTATTTGGACTGTACTTGTGCTAAAATTGTTTTGTAAAATGGTATTGTTTCATGAATCTATTGATTCCGCTGGAAGCCCAAATAATACACGGTAGACTTACTGCCCTTGAACAGTCGCTGTTAAAACCCCTGGTTGAACTGCTCCTACACAACCCATATTTATGCCCTACCACCGGAATCGAAAGATTCACGAAATCTTCATGAGAAATGCGTCAGACATGATCTTGTTCCTTAAATATTGATATGCCCATTGTTCCACGCTGCGTTTTTTTATCTTATTCATATTTGACAGTGAGACCTTAACTAAAACATCAGAAGCCAAAATTATACGCAGAGGCATTTTCACTGGAATTCTTTTTGGAACCAGAAGAAGAGTGAGCCAAATATGTTTTTATTTTTTATATCAACTTTTTTATTCATTAAACACGTAGTTTATTACAGAGGACTATATACGGGATTGTGTTGACGGTGGGGGCGATACAACCTGGGGTGGTAGAGTAGCTGCTGCCAGGGCGGCTTTACGATTGACGGGGTCAGGCTGGGAGGTACCGAGGTATCGTTATCAGAACAATGTCTATGTGTTTCCATGGCCAGCAAGACCCCCTGATCTGCCACCCACTCAACACGTTGGGGGTGAAAGGGGAGCAACGTTTACAACGTCATCCTCCTTAAACGCTGCAAATCCTGCCTCAGATGTGGAATAACCTTCCCTAGGACGTTAGAAGTACTTTTCACAATGCACAGTTTCTTCTTTCTGCTAGTATACATCAGAAATGTCAGGGTGGCTTTACCCATTGCTATACTAACATCTCGGCATACGAAGAAAACTGTTGAAAAGGATGCAATCACTTTTTATCAGTTTAGGCATCGGATTTCTACAGTAATAGCACGAACATGGTGAGCATTAATAACTTATACGTGAGATAAGCGAGCCACGACGTTAGAGAAGACGCTGGTGTCATGTTCAGGAGTCGGTCGGTAACAACTGTGTGGATAATTCAAGTATTGGTATTGGAAATAATACACTACTGCTGACGAAACACACAGGCCCCCAGACTTAAGCCACATTCAAATAGTGAACCCTATACAGTTTATCACAGATTAAATTTTAACACCTGGCTGAACTGAAAGGACCTTAGGATATTCCACTGTGGACTATGTATATACTTGGGCATTAATCAAGCACAACCCATCTTTTTATATATATGATAAATACGAGGAGACTGAATAATATAAGTTTGTATATGCAGTCAAACCAAATTCAGCGTAGCAAAATGGTACCTGTAACATACTGTACACCGATTAAACCAAATCCAAAACTGAATTTGAAGTCTTGCGCTCTGAGAGGAATACGCAAAAACGTGATTGTCAACAATTCCGAAAAGCTCATCACTATGACTACTCGCGCAATTTGATTGTCACACAATTCTCAAATGATAATTGTATGAACCACCACTGGCGACCACGTCAATGCCCGATGTAGCCACCCCACGCTCAGGTCCACTCATGTTCACAATCCAGCGTCGGATTTTCAGCATCCGAATCTTCTGCTGTTCCTCAATGATTGCCTGCCAATTCCTGCACAATTGGAACAAAGGGACGTCAAGCTGGAACTTGGCGCTCAAGACAGTCCCAAAGATTCCGAAAGATGTTCACCGGGGTTCATATCGGCCTTTGGAAATGATCTCATGGCGTTGCTCTACAAATGGGCGAACGGATGAACGGAGCTGTCAAGCATTGTCATCCATGAATATCGGGCCACTGGCAGAGAGGTGGTTGTCAATATGTACCACGAAGGCGGTATCCATTGGTTCCTGTTGACTGAATTGAGGATCGAGCGTCCCACGTATTGTAACATTTAGTCACCACCACCAGGCGAAGACCCGGGTTCGATTCCACACATGAGCGCAATGTGTAAAGCCCATTTCTGGTGTCCCCCGACCTGATATTGCTGAAAAAGCGGCGTAAAACCATACTCAGTCGCCACCACAAAATGTTCAGCTGAAAGAATCACATTCGTGTGACACGCCTCGTTACGAAGTGTCCAAACGCGAAAACGGCCGTCAGTAAATGCGTCATTTGCTCTTCCCTCAGTTGTGTTTATCTCGTGACCTGCACAAGATGGCCTCCGGTGTCTATCTGAGAGGAAGGGACGTCTGGTCGGACGACATTCCCTCAGATCAGGAGCTTGGAATGTTTCGTTTACGTTTGTGGCAATAAGCAGAGGGCTTTCGAGAACTATACAATCAAAAGGTTTTAACGAGCGTATTATTTTGGATGGTAAATAGTAAACATTCTGTACTGTGGGTAATCATTGTATTTAGCGAACCTTCACCAACGCACACTGACTGACTGACTGAGTTTAGTTTTACGCCGCTTTTCACAATATTCCAGCAATATCACGGCGGGGGACACCAGAAATGGGCTTAACACATTGTGCCCATGTGGGGAATCGAATCCGGGTCTTCGGCTGACGAGCCAACGCTTTAACCACTAGGCTACCCCACCGCCCGACAAACGCACACAGTCGTCTGTTTGCATGTACGTTCGTTTGGCAGACAAGTTACATCAGTCGCACAGTCGAGGAATACTGACAATGAACAGTGTGTGACAACATACTTTATGGCCAGGATATATTCACGCTTTTGCCTTGTGTACATGATAAATATTCTCTATAAGTATTACAATACTGTCAAACATCGTTGTGACGAAATTTGATGAGTCAAGTTATGGTTGAAAGCCGAGTCGCTGAATGTTCCTTATATAGTAATCACTTTGTGTTTGGGTCGGAACTCTGGTTCACTCGTAAGTAGTTACGTACATCCCTTCAAGGTGGCACATCGGTGTTAGCCTGTACATGCAGTAGCTCACCGAGGCTCACTTGGTGTTTGTTCGCACACTACGCTAAGTAACAACATCAACGGAACAGACGTTTATAACACTTGCCATCCGAATAGCTGAATACATACTCGGGAGATACCCCTACACATTATGAGTCTGTACAGTCAAATTGAAAAAAACCCAAGCGACTTGCTGTTTCACAACTCAAGCAGGGCCCATGTGTGCTTGCTTGTGGGGTAGGGCAGTGTATCGTCCTCGGGAAGAATAAATGGACAATTATCTTGACAATGTGGAGACAAGAGAAGGGCTTTCAAAGGAACAATAGAACAGGTAAAGTGGTTAAAAATTCTGTCGAAAGCAGATAGTCGTGTATGATTCCGACTAATTAATGAACAAGTATTTTTTAATCACTATCAATTAATGGTGAATCCAGAAGTACGCCAAACGGTCGCCATATCCTGCCCCATCAGTGGCATCCAACACACACACGTTCAACGCAAGTAAAGAAAGCGTATTTATCGGCTTAGCGTGGAGACTCATAGACTATTAAAATCATTATAGTTATTAGATTACCGGATGGAAGAAAACCCCGACAGACATGGCAGAAACAATTTCGTAAATGTGGTAATTTCTTTACGAATGCTGGGCCCCTATTCTCGAAAGGATCCTAGCTCAAGGATGTCGAGAATAGGGGCCCTGATTACTAAATAAACAATGCACGGTCAACCCTGTTTGGCAACGTGATGTGACATAAACATACTCACCTTCTCTGTAGAGTGATCAAGGGAGGGTTCGCGCCATCTTGCCTGGATGAAAACGTCGGCAGAAAACTGTTCCTTCATGGTGTCAATTTCGCCGATTTTGAGAAAGACCACCCGGATGTAGACTTGCGGCTGCGGAATAGGAGGTGGACAATGATTATCTTCCCCGGTGTCCCATACTTCCGGCAATGCTTCCGGCCACTGTTCCGGGGCCACGGTGAATTCAGTATCCGGTGTGGTGTCACGGTCCCCGTTAGGAAGTGTTGAAGTGGACTGACGTTTGGGGACATTATTGTCTTCATCATCCATATTTGTACCCAGTGTTAACAACATGCAGGGTCTGATATTCCAAGGACTGACTGAAACCACTAAAGGCTCTGACACACCAAGGAATGACTGTAAGTCACAAAGGGCCCTGATACACCAAAGACTGACTGTTAGCCACTAAAGGGAAAACTGTCAGGCCTAAAATTTCATACAATGATGGAGGCCATTATATAACTACCAACATAGAAGAAGGGTGTCACCGTCCATCAACAACTTGCTTTTAGTGTTGACTATTTGCAGAGCTTTCATCCCGGGGACGACACACGACCGTGTGGTAATCAACACGACTGAGTATAATGAGACGTCATTGAATTCCTACATAGAAAACCGATTCCATATAAGTCTGGTGGGCTTCTGTATAGAGACCGACGATATACCGTTGACGACTATTGTCGAACGGTAAGATGCTTGCAGTTGGAAATCACGCACATACGAAAGAAAGCATTAAACTACGACCCTCTTGGAATCACAATCCTTTGTCATGGATACACAATATACACATGGATGTTCTCGCAGACTAGATGAAAACTGGAACCCTGACAGATTGAATCCACCTGAAGACGCGCTGAAGGAAGTATTGTTTTCACGATTATGAATATAACGCGCCGTTGAGGATATTATCAATATTTAATATTCCACACGCTGATAGTATTTCAACGGACAAACAGTGCCTTGGTTGGAACAAAAGGTTAAACCCTGATATTGTACAGCTGTATCGACCAAAATACAATGCTGTGTCAAAATATGTTCCATTGTTTCAATTTTGTATAGACTTAATAAACTGCGATAACTGGCCAAAAATGTCGCGCATGGGTTAAGTTTTATCACTTTGTGTTTGTTTTGTGAAGGACACAACACGACAATGTCCCTTCTAGTTTAGGCACATCAATGTCTTCGAACATTCAAACATACATGATCCACAATCAGCTCAATACATGTTTATTGTTCGAACAGTGTTACTTTTATCTTCCAACAAGATACAGATACTACTGACTCCAGCAGGTGATAGTAAGATATTTATTACGGAGTTGTTATAAATGTGAGGGATAATTAAAACGTATACGGTACAGATATTTTATTAGCAAAGTGTAAAGTTGTGTATTTCCTGACAACGTGATAATGGTAATGTTAGTCCTATTCTGTTTATCATAGTCATTCAGATGACAAGATGGTGATATACATATTTGAAACTGTCATGTTATAACATCACGTCTTCACAACAGATAAGTCCACCATGTTATAATGACATGCTATTACGCCCCATAAACCACTGACTATGTAGTAAGTCCATACCCATTTATTACTTGGTTTACGGATCCGCCGACTGTGATTTTTGCTAAAGTGGAAACAATTCTAATTTTACCTTTATTTAAATACAGCCGATAAATAAAATCCAAATGAATATGTTAACAATCTACTTTATTGAAATCGACTTTCCATTACGAATTTAGCATCGGTGGAAAACAAAATCTTAAATATTGAAATAATTAAAATCGCCAAATCAACGTTACCGAGTGAAAATGTTTTTTTTTAA